>PVKZ01006318.1:0-36820 GCA_004027375.1 Macroglossus sobrinus | reverse complement strand
TGCTATGCCCTTTGGTGCCCAGGTTTGGGAACGGAACAGATGACGATGCTGTCGAATGACGTAAAAGCACAGATGAGCCTGGCGCTTCTCCAAAGCCTGGAGGTCGCCGAGGGCTGCATCCGGGATGCTTTCGACCGAGAGCACCAAGAGCCAAGAAGGCTCTGAGTCCTTTCCTCCCCCGTCCAAATTTAAACATGCCAGAATCGTTCATCATCAAACCCAATAAACTAGGAAGTGCCCAGTGACAGCTGGTGAGCTTGATGGGGCTGGCCCTGGAAATAGAGCTGTAATTCTGTCGCACTGATGGGGAAGAAGACGTTGATCAGTGTGTCCCCGTGTCCTTACCGTGCAAGCAAAGGATGCTGCCACGTGCTTTCCTGTCAGGCCCCTCGCTCAGCCCGACTGGAGGGGGGCGTGGGGATGTGTCATCCATCCCTTTGGGAGTAAATGTTATTTTCTCTTCCCAACGTGTTGTTTCAGCATTCTGAGTAGTTATTAGATGAGAGCCGACAATGAGAGCTTGGCTTTCAGAGAAGCTGACAAATTATGAGGATGCAATTTGGAGAGGCAAGGCATATTTATTAAAGATAACAATTCTCAGGAGTCTCTTCCAAAGCCACGATGGAGCGCCTCAGACATGTGGAGTTTTAAAGACCTTCGGAGGAGGGCGGTGTTGGGGGGCGGGGAGACTCCACTGAGATGGGCCCGTTGCTGAGCCTGAGAGTTCTGGGGGGCAGCCTGGAGTAGGCGGGGCTTCCCAGAGGCGTGGGAACGTGGCAGGGATGTGCCCATGTACTTTGGGGACAGGATTTATATCCCCACGCATGAAATAGTAGGATCAGCACCACATGACTGTAAAGTCGAAGTTCAAATGGGAGGTTTGGTCCAGATTCCATCCTTCCTCCTTCCTTCCTTCCTTTCTTGCTTCCTTCCTTCCTTCCTTCCTTCCTTCCTTCCTTCCTTCCTTCTTCCTTCCTTTCTCCTTCCTTTCTTTCCTTTTTCCTTCCTTCTTTCTTCCTTCCTTCTTCCTTCCTTTCTCCTTCCTTTCTTTCCTTTTTCCTTCCTTTCTTCCTTCCTTCCTTCCCTCCTTCCTTTATGTTTTCATCAGCTAATTATTGACAGGACACTGTGTGACAACCTTGACCTGAGATTAAAACTAAAAATAAAAATCCGTATTTGATAATATCGACAATAAGAAACGAAGAAGATTTTTGAGCTTGAAACAATTTGCTTCCACATCTATTTCCCCACTAGACTGTGAGCACCTCAAAAACAAACACCACCCCTGATTTATGGTGTCTGCAGCCCCCAGCTCTGTGCCTGGCACACAGAGGGTCCTCAACAAGTGCTTGCTGACATTCTGATGATTAAAATTGGATCGGATGGGAGAGGTGAGGAGAAAGAGGAGTCCAAGAAGATTCAAGTTCTCCAACCTTGGAACAGGGGAGGGCTATGTATCATGAAGAAGAAAAAAGATGGTCACAGCAAGAGATGCTGCTTAGACATGTGTGGCTGCTCCCATTGGGTAGGCACTTGTGACACCGGGGTGACAATGAGACTGGAGGACTGATTTCAGTTTCCAGGTTACATTTTGGGAAGAGAAACATGTTAGGCATAGCTTCTCAGAGGATGTTTCCGCATCTCATGTGAGAAGAGGCAACGGCAAACGGAGTTTGCAAAAGCAAAGTCGTTACTCTCACGATCTGATTTTATACTTGGGGAAAATGCAAATGATAGAAAAGGAGTTAAATATTTGCTGATCAACAGGGGAATGAATTTTTAAAAATTAATATACTTTGAACAAACTGTGCCACCAGTGACCTTCCCTAATATCCTTGAAATAAAAATGTGACTGGAGGGTGGCTCAGCGGGCGGACGTAGGAGGACTCTTTTACCCCATTTTTAAGTTTTCATGCGCAGAAACGAATAAACTGGTACTCACTGCAAATAGTTCAAAAATGAAGAAATGCATAGAGCAGAAAATTAAAGTTCCCTGAACAGCCTTCATATAATTTTCATTCTAGACAGCCATTGGTAGAAGTCTGATTTGTTTTCTTTTATATAGTTTAATCTACACACATATACACAGGACTTTTTTTTTACACGTAAGTGAGATCATACTATACATACTTGTTTTAAGATATCTTTTCTCTTAACGTGTATGATCTTCCCTGTTCGTGCATATAAATCACCCTCGTGTTTGAACAATTGTATAGTGTTACATTACAATAATAATAGTTAATATTATTTAAGAATTTGCCGTATGTCAGCAACTGTGCTAAGCATTTAAATTATAATCTTGTTACTTACGCCAATCCTAAGGGTTTGGTGCTTCTATTATCCCCATTTTAGAGATAAGGAAACTGAGGCACTCAGAGACTCGGTAAGGGTCCCAAGACGATATTAGCAAGTGTAGCATACAGAATTTTATTCTAGGCAATCTGATTTTAGCGTCCTTATTCTATACTGCCCTCTATGGATCAATGATGATTTATTTAAATATTCATCCTTAGTAGACTATTACTATGTTTTCAGTTCTTTCATTCATTTATTCATTGAACAAGAATTTTTTGAGGGCCTGCTATCTACCACATGCTCATTTAGATATTGGGGATTTAATAGTGAACAAAGCAGACAAAAATCCCTGACCTCATGGAGTACATACTGCAGAAGATAGACAAGATAAGTAGGTAAAGATGTATGATATAATAAAGAAAAAATATAGCAGTGAAAAGAGATATTAGGGGTGGAGAGTTGGGATTTTAGATAGACTTTTCAGGTAGAGCCTTTTTGAGAAGGTGACATTTGAGCAACGACCTGAAGGAGGCAAGAGCACCAGTCTTGTCATTATTTAGGGGAAAAATATTCAAGGAGGAGGGAAGAGGAAGAACAGTGGCCGTGAGGAACAGCATGGAGGCCAGCGTGGTTGTAGAGGCATGAACAAGGGGGTAGAGACAAATGATAAAGAGAAACAGGTATTGAATGATGGAGATCTTGTAGGTTTTCTGGTGACAATTTTATTTTGGCTTTAACTCTGGGAGAGTTGAAAGGTTATTGAAAAGTTTTGAGAGGAGAAGGGACAGAATTTCACATTTTAACGATATCGAACTGTTGAGTTTAGATTGAAGGAGATAAGAACAGACACACAGGGCGATCAGTTTAGAGCGTTTTGTCACCATCTGGGCAAGAGAAGATAATAGCTTGGATGGCGGTGGCTGTAGGTGAAATGGTCTAATTGTGGAAACTTTGAAAGTAGCGCCAATAAGATCAGATGTAGAGTGTGATGTCAACAGAATCAAGGATGATTCCATTTTTCTTTACCTGAGCCATAAGTTATGTTATGTTTCAAAAATCTTTTAGAGATCTGCAGGAAAATATTAAGTAGAGACTTGGGTATAGAGTTCTGGAATTCATCAAAGTCCAAACTGGATTATAAATTTAGTTGTCAGCATACAGATGACATTGAAGCCTAGGTGCCCAAATAAATTCACGGGGGAATAAGAGAAAAATAAAAAAGAGATGAGGGCCAAGAACTAAATCTCAGGTCATGCTGACATTACAAAAAGGCTGCAATGAAATTCTTATAGACAGTCTTTGCATGGATATAAAGTTCTTTATAAACATATCTTCGGACACATCTCTCAGGAAGGATCAAAGGGCATTTTTCACTTTTTAAGTTCGGCATTTGCTCATAAATCATTCCCTCTATCAATCTGTATTCTCTGTGGGAAGCAGCAAAAGTCCAGACCACGTTAAGCAAATAGTTTTCCAATAAATTTCTTTCCACTAAGAAGTATAGAGGCCAGCAGTGACTCGGGAGCTGACGTCACTGGCTTGAGAACTGAGTGAAAACCAAGGAGATTCTACAGGCTAGGCAGCAGGAAAAGGTTTCGTCAAGACAGCCCTGTGGCCACTGCCAGCACTGCAGGTGGTCACGGTGCTGACAGTGGCCTCGATCACCGTTGGCAATGACACTGCTGCTTGCATCTGTGAATGAAATTGAACCTTGCCACTGTAAATCGGGGGTCAGCAACTACAGTCCCTTGGTTAAATCTGGCTATCTACCTGTTTCCATGAGTAAAGTTTTATTGGAACAAGCCCCACCCATCACTTATCTATCATGAGGCTTCTTTCCTTGACTTGTATATTCACATGGTGGTCCCTCTGTGTGTGCCCCTGTGTCCTAGTCTCTTCTTCTCGTAAGGATGCTGGTCATATTGGTTGGGGTCCACCCTAATGATCTCATGTTAACTTAATTACCTCTTTGTGTCTGTGTTGGAAAGGCTCTGTCTCCCAACACAGTCACATTTTGAGATATAGGAGGTTAGAAGTTCATCATACGAATTTTGTGGGGGGACAGAACTTAGCCCATAAAAACTACCTAAGGTTTGAAGTCTAAGGAGAAGGGAGAGTCCTATTGGTTAAGCCCATGATCTGGCAGCTACACTTCCTTAGGATCAATGAGCCTGTCTACCAACTAGACTGTACACAGTGGGGAATTACATTCAAGAAGGAAGTTAGATGTTGGTCAGCCAGAACCTCAGCAAAAGCCATATTTCTAATATCAACTTACATTCCCACCAAAAATCTTGGGAATACTTGTTTCTCCCCAAATACTGGTTATTATCAATTCTTCTTCTTTTTTTTTTTTGCAAATCTTAATTCAGTGAATGAAAAATGGCAACAATTTCGTGTTTCTATTTACATTCTTCTGACGTATAAAGATTAAAATTTTTCTGTATGTTTACTGGTCATTTTTATTCTTCTGGGAATTTATATTTTCTGCCCTTTTTCCTTGGGTTGTTTATCTTTTTGAAAGCAGAGAATACTAGGACCTCTTTATAAGTCTGCCATTTGAATCTCTCCTTTATATTTTAATCTTGTATTTAAAATATTTTCTTTACATTTTTCTTTATATCTTCTAATTTAGTGTTGCCTTTTATCAGACAGGAGTTTTAAATTTGGTAGTTAGTCAAATCTGTCATTTATTCCTGTATGGCATCTGGGTAACAGATAAACACTGAAGTAACTTTATTAAATTTCATTTGTATTATCATCTGGTATTTTGATTGAGGTTGTACTAAATTTATAGATTAATTTTGGAAGAATAAATGTCATCATAATATTGAATCATCTTATCGAAGAACATTCTGTTTCTTAATTTATTCATGAATTATTTATATCCTTTAGTAAAGTTTTATTTTTTAAATATAGGTTTTATATACATCTTGTAATGTTCATTTCTGAGTATTTTAGTGTCTGTTGCTATTACATATGTGATACTATCCATTACGTTTTCTAATTGTTTATTGCTTCTATAAGGGGGAGCTATTGATTTTTATAAGTTTATCATGTATTTGGATACCTTACTGATTCTCTTATTAGTTCTGAGAAGTTGTTGATTGTCTTAAACTTTCTGGTTGAAACAGTATTATCTAAAATAAGATAATTAATCTCTGTATTATACACAGTCATATACATATACATTACATGTGCATAAATATATATGTATATATTTAGTGAGAGAGATACAAAGAGAAAAGGCTATGTAACTTGGGCTATGTAATATTAATTTGGTCCATTGTAGAAATATCTTTTTGTTTCCAAATATTCATATATCTTTCTTTCTTTTCATAATTCAGAAAAATATAGAGTGGGAACAAAAAATATAAAAACATGAAATGCTTGCGTTTGAGTATGTTGGTATCTACAGTTCTGGACAGCAATAAAAATTGACATAGAAAACCAGACAACTAATGCCCCATATAGATGTGCATTAACTTAGTGTTTATTAGGTCTAGATCAGGACTGGCTAATAGAAATATAATAGAAGCCGTATATATAATAAAAATTTTTCTAGCAGCCACATTTAGAAATATAAAAATAAATAAGTAAAATTAATTTAATAATATATTTTATTTAATCCAATATGTCCCACATATGATTTCATGTAATTATTACAAAAGTATAATGAGATATCTTGCATTCTTATTTTTAAATTAGGTCCTTCAAATGTGTTCTGTGTTTTAAAATTATAAGACAACTCTAATTTATTCCAGCCATATTTTATGTGCTTAATTAGGCACAAGTGGCTAAAGCTTATGGTATGGACATAGCAGCTCTAGATTCATAGATTTTATACAAGGCAGGCCTCGGACATAGATAAACAGACAGGTTATCAATCAGTCACCTACCTGTTAGGATTGCAGGTGCTGGGGCTGAAACCCCTACCCCTCAAATAACTTCTCAACCTACTTACAGATGCCCGAAAACCATTCAACATGGCAAAGTCTTATTCTAAACACATAGCTTAGTCACTAGGTCTTCTCCTGAGAGCAAAATGATGGAGAATAGGGGAGAAAAAGACTGACAGCACAGAGGCCTAAGAGGAAACCCGGAGACGAGACAGGCAGAACAGGGGAGCTGGGGCAAATGGTCTGAGAGATGAACTTGACAAACTTCATAGCTTGTGCATCAGGCCCAAATCATGCAGGTATTTACCTAGATAGGCCTCATCTAGTGGATCTTTTGTAGCAAAACCATCTGAGAATATGGGACCTAAATGTCAGGAATATGCTGAAGGAAGAAGAAAGGTCGAAATGGGAGGGACGCTTAATTTCACATGACAAAATATGTTTGACAGGACCCTGGTGCACAGTTAAGGCTTCTCATAGCCCTATCATTAGCTCTAGTAAATGGATTAGTCTAATAAATGAAGTGTTCACCTAGAAATGTTTGCTTTTTTTTTTTGTCTACCCTACCTACCCACACCTCATCTTATATAATGTTCATCATATAGAGAAGCAAAACAAAGCAAAATTCCAGTTAGACTCTTTGAGGAACTCAGGAATCTTACTTAGAAATGTACATGGTCCATAAATTGCGAAGTCGGTTTTGGAGAGGAGAGCAAAGAGGGGATCCTGACATACAGGGTTTTATAGTATGATATAAAAATCAGCATTCGTTCAGTAATAAATAATAGATCAGTGGACCGGTATAGAGAACTTAGACAAAGACACATGCAAATATGAGACTTAATGGACAACCAAGGTGGCACCATAAATCAATAAGGAAAAGACTTACTGTTTAGTAGATAGTATTGCAAAAGTTGGCTTACTCTATGAACAGAAAAAAAAAAACTGGATTGCTCCCAAATATTACATTCAGAGATGTATTCCAGATGGGTTATAGTCTTAAAGGTAAGAAATAAAGCTATTAAGTTCATTCAAGATAATATTGTAAAATATGTTGATGACATAGAAGCAGTGAAGGATTCCTTAAAGCAACAAAGCAAAATAAATAGTCAAGCAAAGAAAAACAATGAATTCATTTCCATCAGAATTAAGGAATTTACTTTAATGAAGTAGACAAACAGATGAGTGACAAATAAAATTATGGCATTGTCTAAAGCAACAAAAGATTAATATCCAGAATATACAAGGAACTCTACGAATCAAGAAAAAAGGCAGTAACCCCAATAGGAAAATAAGCAAAGGATTTATACAACCCTTTATCTCAAAGTCTATGTATTTAGAAAATTTAGCTTTACAAGTATATCACAAGCTTGTTATAAATTATGAAGAGACATTCAAACTTATTAGTAATCAGAGAAATGCAAATTATAATAATGATAGTTATCACTTTTTCCATCAGTTAGAAAACCCTTTAATACCTAGTTTGATGTGGAAATTAAAAATGCTAGGAGACAGCTCTTCAGAAGAGCAATGTAGCACTGCATTGTCAGGTTATAGATCTAGACCTAAATATAGACATATGAACTCAGAAATCCTGCTCTTGGGTATTTGGGTAGAGGCCAAAGAATACACCACACAGGTTCATAAGGTGATATATGGAGGTTTTCATCACAGATTTTTGATGAGAATTTGGAGGGAATCTGTTTATCACTGTGAGAGCAATGGAGGCACATCGCGGACTACTGTGGAGGATGATAGAGTGCCTCGTGAAAAAGGAAAAGTAAGCAAACAAACAAACAAAAAAACGTAGAATGAACTCTGCAGCACAATATCATTTGTGGAACTATATCCATGTAAAAGAGTCCATGCTTTGTTAGGACATATAAAAATGAGGGCATCTATTTTGAATGAATTGTTTTTCACTGAAGGAGGAAGAATGATGAAAATGGGAAACAAGCTTGCAGGAGAATAAATAAATAAGTAAATAAGAAAAACTGTGAAAGACTGCAAAAAAGAAAGGCTAAAGGACTCCCCACAATAGCCACGGGACTCTTAAAGATGATTTAGTTAACAAATCTGTAACAAGTTTGGGATGTACTATTGCAAAGCCGCAAGTTGCCCGAACACTTGTAGATATTGAAAAACCACCAGTCTCTTCCTTGGTAATTGCAGGGATCAGAGAATTACTGCTTGGCAGTCTGGGCACTCCTCAGGAAGTGCAGCTGAATTATAAATCTCGGAGAACAGCGGGAGTCGAAGTGGTTTGCTTTTACATCAAGCCACCGTGGAAGGGGCGTCTTCGCTCCTAGATGACACGGTGACTCTACGTTGACCAATATGGTCTCTCTACCAGCCATTTCCTTCTGACACCTGGCAACTAAGATGCTTATCTGTTTTTAGAGAGGTGATGCACTCTTGGCAAAATCTTTCCTAGAGCATCTTTTAAGGTAGAGTTTAAAATCTACATGAGAATAGAGGAAAGAGCGTGTTGTGATGGTGACAATGTGAAGACGTTGAGATTTTTATTCTTCATTTTTGTACGCCTTTAAACAGCCTGGACTGTTTTTATCCGTCATTCCTCACTGTGCCCTAGGCAGGCTGACTGCCACACAGCAGAAGATGAACTCCACGGGCACAGCCATAAAATAGCTATGTTTCCCCTTGGGGCCTTTTCAAACCAACTCTGTGTGCTTGCTCAAATCCCATATATTCTCCAGGAACTCTTAGCTTATGAAAAGTTTTCAATCACTTCAAGTCACAAAAATAATCTCTGCAGCAATTTAGAGGTGCCGCCCAGCTTAATAATAAAATTGCACTTCATATAAAGTTTGAGATTCTCCCATCACCAGTTTAATGCCGCTGCGTCAGCCTGGGGAGCTAAGGATAGGAAGGATGGGCAATGCCAGCTTCATATTTTTCACTTTGTGTTTTCTCTGCACACACTCCCTTTACTCTATCCTTCTTAGCTGACTCTGCCTCCTCCAGGGTTGAAACTAGAGGCAGAAAAAGAAGTGAGAAAGAAGAAAGTTCTTCCTTCCCAGAAAAAGAAAATTACCTGACATCGAAGATGATTCCCATGCCAATTTCCATCCTTACAGGGCATAGAAAAATAAATTCTTCCAAATATTTTTTTTAATGTAGTGAACATGGTTGCCAATACTAAAAAAAACTGGAGAAAAATAAAATCACAAATTTCTATTCCAATGGTGAGACAATTATCCTAAATAAAAAATGTTAAACAGAATTCATTTGCTAGCACCTTAGAACATAATGCACTATGACACGTGAAATGTATTTGAGTGACACACAGCTGCATTGGTGTAAGAACATATTTCATAATATATTTCATCATATTAATAGATGTAGTATATTGGGAAAATACTATAATTTTATAGATACTAAAAAGGCATTTGAAAAAGTTTGACATCCATTCTTGATTTTAAAATTCAATTAAAAAGAAATACGTAGATACTTTTTTTCACATAAAAATGCCCATCTAAATCCACAAACAGCATCATATTTAATGGACAAACTCTAGAAACATTTTCACTTAAGTCAGAAATAAGAAGAGAATGTCCACTAACAGCCAACATTGTTTAGACAGAGATACTAGCGGAGGCAAACAGCCAAGAAAATTAAACACTGAAAAAAAGGAGGCAAAATCTTTGTGTATGATGAAATTTTTAAATTTGTGAAACCAAAGAGGAGCTGAAAACTACCATAAACAAGATAATTCAGGAAGATGACAGCTACAAAATTAATATAAATAATTAACTTTTGTAAATAGGAACAATACCCAATTAGTTGATAACAGAAAATCCCGTTTCTAATAGCAATAATAAGATAAATTTCCTAGCATAACTCAAGAAGAAATACATAATTTCTATACAAAGTAAACTTTATAAGGCCCCTGAGTGACATAAAAGTTATGACTTGAACAAATGAAAAGCTATGCAATATTCTTAGGGAGGAAAATGCTATATTATAAAGAAGTTAATACTTGCCAAGGTAAGGGGTGTATTGAGTACAACCTCAATGAAGTAATAATAGGGAATCATAAGAGATAGACAAGCTGATTTCTCTACTTAAATGTTATCACTGTCCAACTTTTAATTTGTTTTCATACCCTCATGTGAGCTATTATTATTTTACATACTTAAGGATTGTTTAGATTCAGTCACACATTTACCAATTTTCGGCAACTTTTCTTTTGTAGAGACTTTTCATCTAGAATCAGTTCCTTTTTCCTATATATAATCTTCAGCTTTCCCTATATTGAGCATGTGTTGGCAGTAAGTTCTCTCTCACACACAATTTTTTAAGGGGCGGGGGAAACTGGCAATGATTTATTTTTATTTTTTTAACGTTTGCTTAGGTAGGTACTGTATTAGGATGACAGATTTTTTTTTTCCTAGTACCTTACTAATATTATCTTACTGTCTTCTAGTTTCTATTCCTGCGGTTGAGAAGTCAGCCATCAGAGTCCTCGTTGCTCCTGTAGAGGGAGATGATTTGTCTTTTCTCTTTGGCTGCTTTTGAAAATGTTCCCTTTGTCTGAGAGTCTGCAGTTTTGTTCCGATGGGTCTAAGCATAGATTTTTTTCTATCCTGTGTAAGATTAGTTATGTGCCCTGAATCGGAGGAAATTTATTAATTCTAGAAAATTCTCATCCATCGTTTTCTTATTTCTTTTTTCAATGATCAGACTTAGACCCGGGTTTGAAAGACAAGTAAGCCCAAAACACCAGGGATAGTTATTTAGCTGTCACCAGGCCACCAGAGATGTGAAGTTCAATGCCGGCTGTCTGCCCGAGGCTTCTGGAAGCCACTCAGTCCTCAGGCACCTGCAGGCTGCCTGTCCTGTGGCTTTGGCTACCCTCACTCTGCAGGGGCGGTGTTTCTAAAGTCCCTTTCTTTCCGGAATCCTCATCTCCTTTGTGAGTCTGCTTTTATGATTCTAGCTCTTTATCTCTTGTTAAAATATGAAGAACACTGGGCTGGGTTCTTTTTCAAGACTATGATAATGATGATGACAGCAATGATGATGGCAATAGCAATAGCGAGGACTATTTATTGAGCCCTTATTAAGAGGCGTCTACACCATCGTGTGTCTTATGTGTAATGTTTCTTAACCGCCTTCAAAAAATATATTCAAAGGCTTTAACTCCCTTTGTGACTATGAAAATTAAGGCTTAGAAAGGTGAGCAACTCGCCTGTGAATTGTATAGTAAGTAAGCAGCATGCTAGAATTTTAACCTTGTAAACGACTCTTTTTACTAATCTGGTATATTTTCCAAGTGAAAATTATGTATATAAGCTGTAAAAAATAATTTTTGATTTATATATTTATTTTACAGTCTTTCAAATGTATTTAAAATAAACACACTTAGCATTACATTGAACTAACCTTTAAAGAGTCAAAGTCCAAAACGTAAAGATAATTCTGAAAATTTGGCATTCATTGTTGCAAAACTTTCCATTTCTTGTCTATGACACCTAGCTGTCAACTCGAGAAAATTACATGACATTTCTATGGGTCTGTTTGTCAACCGTATGATGAAGTAGGCTAGCTTAGACTATCTCTGACTGCTTGAGACTTTTTGTATTTTGAAAAATATTGTATAAATCAAATGACTTTCAAAAAGACACTTTAAGAAAATTATTTTGTAAATTCTTTACTCAAGTAAAACTGCCCCCTTTATTTTTAAATCAAATTGTCATATTTTTAATAGATGTGGCTTCCTCTAAACAAGATGTAAATTTTCTTACATAAAGGCCGATTTTGGATGCTGCAGACACTGTTAGCTTCTTTCTATCTACCCAGTCTTCTCTCTCTTTCGTTCATAGAAATTTACTTATTTATCAAGAGAACTCATTTACTTATTTATCGAGAAATAACTGACATATAAGGCTGGGTAAGTTCAAGAGGTACAACGTGCTGATTCGACACCCTTCTACACGGCAATGTCATTAGCCACTGTCGCTTTAGCCAGCAGCTCCATCACATCCCATAATTACCCATTCTGTCTTGGGCTGAGAACAATTAAGACCTAGTTGCTTAGCAACTTTTAAGCATATAACACAGTAGTACTGTTAACTATGAACACAATGCTATGCATCAGATCCCCAGAGCTTAGTCATCTTCTAAGTGTGAGTCTGTGCCCTCTGGCTGACCTCTCCCCAGCTCCCTCAGCCCCCAGCCCCTGGTAACCACCACTCTGCTCTCTGTTAATGGAAAGGAATGGAGTTCAGCATGGCACTGTGCCTAGCTATACATTTTAGCTTCGTAATCACACATCCAAGGGATGGGCATGGGGCACAGCACTTCTGGCCAATGAAATATAAAGTGGCAGTTTCTGGGAAGTGTTTGCTTTCCTGATTTAGATAACTCCCGTTCTTCCTTCTTCTTACCTGGAACTCTGACACGGGCTTACAGGGGCAGCAGCCACCTTGCAACCAAGCAGACAAAAGCCACGTGCTAAGGAATGGCAGGGCAGAAAGAGGAAGCCTGGTCTCTGATGGCACTCGCGACGATCTGGATGGCCTATTAGATTTTTCTGTCACATGAGTGAATAAACCACCATATATTAAGTCACCAATATAGGGTTTTGCTGCCAAATGAATTCATAACCGATAAAGCAGATATTGATTTTGGCCTATAACAGTAGAGCAAGATTTAAAGCATATTTCGCTTTTGTTCTCAATCAGATTTAATCTACTCTGAGTGTCCACCTACCTGGTGGGCAGAAAATTTATTCTTAGTTATTTTTGTGGTGCCTTTTCTTCCCTCTCAAGAACTCCAGACTTGAGGGGTACTTAAAAACACAAACACAGGGCAAACGACAGATCCTCGGTCCATGGTGACTGGACTCACTCAACGTTTATTTACCTATTTGCCAGGCACTGTGTGAAGAAAGGAAATATACGATCGAAACATCTTTAGCAACAAATGTTTTGCTGGGCACTTGGCTCCAGGCAGACGTGGCAACGCTCACCATGTCCTCAGACTCGCCCATGAAAGCCTGGGCCCTTGGTCTCCTGGCCAAGGAGCAGAGTCCCAGGTTCAAATATTTTTCCTTCTCCCATCTTGGTACTACCTGGTGTCTCCATGAGTGGAAGTATATAACATTCTGTCCCTGTATTTGGTCTCAGGAGTCTTAAACTTCTCTGCAGTCCAGAAGCTTCTGCTTTGTCTAATTCAAACAATTCCTGCAGCTCAGCCCTCTGTAGAAGTAACCCAACTTAAGATAATAGCAAACACTTTTGTGCTCTCCCAGTCACACAGACGAGGAAGCCAAGGCTCCAGGCATCAAGGCTAGTGTCACTCCGCTATGGAGTATCAGAGGCGGGACTTGGGTGGGGATGCCTGGTGTCAGTCACTGTATCTTGCTGCTCTCCATCTGTGACACAAGGCTCCTCACCTCCGCCCACCCCTGGATATGGGCAAACATACCCCAGCTCTTAAAAATACAGTGCAAATCTCCCTTTCCTGGGTGCGTGTTGACTCGGTATTTTTTTTAATAACTCACTCTCTTAATAACTCACTCTCTAACTCCCTGCGTCTTAGTTTTCTCACATTCAATTGGGATATTCATTCAACGATGACTTTGCCTCTGTATTTCACCTCATCAATATTCAGTGACAGGATAAAGAAGGGATTGTCTAAGAAGGTGTTTGAAATCTTTAGGGGGAAAAAAAGGTGATATTATAAAGAGAAAATTGATACAACAGTAGATATTATAGCCAGTCATATGAATTTTTAACGTGGGGAAAGACGCTCCCTATTCAGTTTTTAGTAAAATATATTTCACTCTAGAAGAAAATAGGGGGCCTGCCAGCTGTTATTAGCGCCAGCCTGCCTTTTAATCGAAGTGCACTCTTGGAAAATGTCACATGTATCTGGGGAAATATAATGCGTTCCGCATAAGAATAAATCTCTTTTGAGTGCGTTAGACCAGGGACTTTTTTTTTTTTTTTAATTTTCAGTCATTCCACAATCTCTCTGGTTTATCAGTTCCTTTCTCTTTGCTAAGCAGTGACAGTAATGCATACATTTGCCTTTTCCAGTAAATCATCCTTTTATAATTTGGCTTTCTTTCAATCTCAGATTCCCATCACAAGAGTTTTACTTGGAGGCATATTGCAACCAATTTCCCCCCGTAATTAATGCCATATCTGCCTCAGAGTCCATTTCGGCTCCCAAATGGAAATGGATGAGGCAGGCAACCACAAATAAGGCTCACATACCACTGATTAAACTATCAGCCTACTTTCCAGACTATCATGTTATAGTGCTGGATTCTAACCAGAGGGTGAGTTTTCCGGTCTTTTGCAATGTATATTGCTCATAGGAAGTGCCCATAAATTGCCATTAGCAGATGAGGAGAGGGATTTGATATGACCCCTCTCGAATTCTGCCAGGAAGACTAATGATGAAAGAGGTTTGTGTTACAGAGATTCCATAGCACATAAAAAAAAAAAAAAATGTGTCTAGACTTGATAAAACTAGCCACAAACTGTAATAAAATACGCCAAGAAAAGAAGAAAAAAAAAAAAAACCACACCCACTTAGGTGGTTTTTTTTTTCCCTCATGCAGGTGGAGTGTGGGTGGTTGAGTCAGGTAGCTGCATGCTTCCTAGGGAACGTGGGGACCACATTCTGTCCCTACCAGGCTTCAGTTACGGACATCAGGGTGGAAGTGGGCTTAGAAGTTGGCGTATGAGGCATCTATTCATCAAGTGGTCAGAGCAAGAATTCATTCACTCATTTATCTTATTCATTCTTCATTCATTCACTTGCTCACTCACTCAACATTTATGTACCTATTTTCCAGGCATCGTGTGAAGGGTGGGAACACACAGTGAAACAGACATCAGCTCTGTCCTGGTACAGCCGAGACCCTAAGAGAGATGGGGAGAAGGGACAAATAAGTAACCAGATCATTTCATGCGGGGCGTGAAATGCTATGGGAGAGGTAACCATAGGGTACTAGTCAAGTATGCAGGTGTGTGTGTGTGTGTGTGTGTGTGTGTGTGTGTGTGTGTGTGTGTGTGTCTGGGGAGAAGGGCAGAGTGCAAAGGGGGTGTGCTGGCTTCCCGGAAGAGGTCACTAGAGCTCTCAATAGATGGGGATAGTTAGCCAGGTAAGAGTTGGGGCTGGGGCAGGGACAGGGCGGGACATTCCAGGCAGTGAAAGTAATCTGAGCCCAGTGTGGGAGGGAGAGAGGGCATGACTTGTTTGCTAACTGGAAAGCTAATCATGGCCGGAACAAAGGAGGGAGGAGAGGTTTGTGGAGAGGGGACTTCGAGGAAGGCTGCCAGATGTTCCCCCCACCCAAGTATGTGATCATTGGTGGGAGCAGGGTGGGAATGCGTGTGGTTATAAAAATGTACGTATGTGTGTGAGCACACACGCGCGCGCTCACACACACACACACACACAAATATGTCACATGTTCGATCAGTAATGCCTGCATGTTGCTCGAGTATTAAATTCAGGACAGCTGTGGATATAAGCCCCTCCCCCAAGTGACAGTTTTTGACGCTCTCAAGCACAATACTTTATGTCCTGATGCGATCTGACTTTGGTTTATCTCACTAATATCTGGAGCTAGCTTCCAAAACAGTAGAAGAGCTGCAGCAAGAAATTCCATAGCTTTTTTCTACTATGGAACAACCTGCACTCGGTGGGGACTTAGCTGACGCCGGCTTACGGAATTAACAAGGCTGATCTGTCCACCTTCCCAACACGTGGCCACCTGGTCTGATTTTCTAGCTGCCCAGGTCCATCAGGTAGCACAGCTTGTAGGTGGCCGTCCTGGACCACGTGGCCCGTAAATTGTGAGATATGCCCCAAGTATCAGTGGCTACTCAAAAAAGAACCCTGGCTCAAAATAATAATAATAATAATAATAATAATAATAATAATAATAATAATAATAATAAAATAAATGTAAAAACACATTGAGCAAATGGCTAAGCACTATGGGCCATGCTTGTACTTTCAATAAGCTGAGATGTTTTCACAATTTCTTTCCGGTAACAAAAATGATAAGCTAATTTTACAGCCATTGTAATTCTTAAAACTAACAGGATGACTGTAATGACAGTGGTCTTGTGCACAGCACACATACCTAAGACAGATCCCAAGGGGAGGACACAAACAGAATCAAACAGAGATTTGGCTCTGCCCCAGTTCGTCTGAACTAGACATTTCTGAAGGTGTCTGAGTGGCACACTGCACTGCGTGCGGCTTTGAACTTCAAGGATATCAAAGTGCTGGAAGGGATTCAAAGAACGGTGATACAGCTCGTGTGGGGAACCGCCTGGGAGCACAGTGAGGTTGAATCGTCACGCGGGCGGCTGGGACCCCTCCATTCATGGGACCCCCCCATCCATGGGACCCGCCATCCATGGGACCACCCCACCCATGGGACCCCCCCATCCATGGGACCTGCCATCCATGAGACCCGGGCTTAGACCGTTACCGCCTTGCAGGGAGCACTCAGTGTTTTCGGTGAGGGTTTAACTGCAGACCCTGCCTGCCTCTTCCTTCCAGTTTGGCCCTCACTCCAGTACAAGCCGGGAGGGAATGGGAGCGGGGCGGGAAGCGGGGAACCTCAGGCCCTATGCCCTGATCGGAGGGTAGATTATGAGCGCCATGACTGCTAGGGGACGATGTGCGCCCTCCCAGACGCCCTGGGTCCCCGCCTGCCCGCCGGCCCACCCGGGGACGCCAGCTCTTCCATCCCAGCCTGTTGCTGGGCGACGAGGGTGGGTGGCCAGGAGCACCGCGAGGTTCAAAGCCCCCGGGTTTTTTGTCTTGTTGTGTTTACGTGTAAACGTCCCTTCATGCATCCAGCTTGCAGAACCATCTAGGCCAGGGCTGGCCAGGCCCCCCATAACACACGCATCAGAGTGAGAGAAACTGCCCCAAAGGACAGTGGCAAGCGCCCCCCTTTCCCTCGCTCGTGTGGACGCGTGGCAACCCCCCGTCCCCCACCCAGCCTGGCGTTCCGAGCACCCTCAAATCCACCCCACCTGCCGTGGCGATCCAGCCTGCCCTCACCACTGCCCACTGCCCGCTGTCCACCCTCACGAGACATCAAGTGGCTCCCCCGAACCAGCTAGAGAAATGATGCTTTAAAGAAAAAACCTGGCCCAAGAATCCGGGCCTCATGGTCGCCCCATAAAACCGAGCTCCGCGTGGTCGCCCCTTGGCCTGGCAGTTGCTTTCGCGTTGTGAACAAACGTCCCCTCGGTTCCGCTCTTAAGAAAAATGTCAGCACAGGACGGAGTCAAGGCCCTGACGCCAGGTCCCAGCCCCAGACACGGGGGACGGGACGGAAGCTGCGTTCTCCAAATCTCCTGCGTGCCAGGTACCCTGTCTCAAAGGTCCCCAAAGTCCTGCGAGTTCCCTCATCCACCCCTCAAAGGCGCCCAGTGGCGTGAACTCTAGTAACCTTTGCTGGGCTTGTGGTGTTAAAGTAACAGGCCTGAGGCCACCAGGGGAATACAGGGCAGGGCTGAGGTCACCCCTGGGTCTGCCTGGCTCCCAAGGCTGTGCTATTTCCACGAGGTCACATTTCTTTTCATAGAAAGGGAGAATGGAGAGTATTCTGGAAACAAACAAAAAGAACTTATCTGTGCTCAATATCCAAAAAGTACTATACCCTCTGCTTTATTTATATATATATTTTTAAAAAAGATAATGACCAGGAAAATAAGTAAAAAAGAAATTCCTAGGTTCTACTCCATGCCTAATTTTTTCTTAAATATCTTAGTCACTAGAAAAGAAATTATTTTTAACAAGGAACCAAAAGAACTTAGAGTGAATTTGCTCAAACGTGTGTAAGACCCACTGATTCAACATCTTCTTCAGGAATGACAGACACATGTCAGTTTTTCTTCATCCCACTGCACCTAACAGACTTGGGATCGAAGTTCTCCGAGGAGCACAGAGAGAAGCAAAGGGCAGAGGATGTCAGGTGTCTGACGTTAGAATCTCTCCTTCACTCCCACAGTCTTCTATTCGGAGAAATGCCACAGCAGAAATAGCTCGAGAGTGAGTTAGTCCATGGATGACACAGCCACAGTCAGATATATTTTCAGCACCTCTCAACCAACCAGGTCAATGACAAACTCAGGAGCCAAAGGAGAGAAGAAGAGATGAAGATCCAAAGATTGAATCATGAAGTGGACGACTCAGCAGGGCAGGAGGAAAGAGTACAGAGTACAGTCACAGGCCGGCGGAGGTTGTATTTGTCAAGGTCTGTAAGTGCCAACCCCAAGAAGTCCCGAGAGAGCAGAGTGAGTGGAGGAAGTGGCAGGGAGCGAGGTTAAGTGGAAGTCACGTGGGCGTGGAAATGGAACGAGACGGCCCTGTAATCAGGGATGAATTGTAAGAGGCAGAGCCAGTGGTAGAAGACTTCAGAAGAAAAAGGAAGACACTACCAGTTAAAGATGCCACAAAATAAAGGAAAGAATGAATTATATGTGAGTATAATATGTATCTGGGCTGCAAATCTCCGGGGGTCCTGAGATTGACATCGCTGGATCTGAGCAGAGGAGCAGAACCGATGCTTCGAACGATGAAGCTGAGCCGCCGAGAACATTTTAAATTATGGACCTAGTCCGTGTAAGGCTTCAGAGGACTATAATAAATTTTAGAAGGATTTTAATAAAATACGGTTCAAGTGTAAATTTTATCAGTGAATGCATAAGCACTCAGCTATTTGCAAGTATAACCAGTTCGTAACTATCATAAGTTAACTAAAGCAGAGTCCAAAAGATCACTTCCTTCATTTTCAAAGGACCGGAACTGGGGACATGGGGCCTCCCTCAGGGAAGAGAAGAGGCTTCTGGGTGCTGGGTCAGAGGGTCTGTGGGGTGAGGGTGGAGGTGGTATGGAAGGCTTGGAACTTACCTCGGATGCAAAATGTAAAGGGGGCGCCGAAACTTTTGATAATCACGATAGATAATATTTTAATAGAATGTTTTAAAAAATCAAACTCAGGGCAAAAAAAAAAATCCATGATGAACAAAAGAGCAAACTTAAATAAGGAGAAGCGGCCGTGCCATCGATGATGTCCAGGAAAGGCTGGATGAGTCAGAGACGAGGCTAGGACAAGGGATTAGGTGACTAACATAATTTGCCAGAAGAGTGATAAAGGAGAGTCAAGGAGAAACTCGACGCCCAGGTTTATGACTCATGGGGCACTGTCATCACCAGCCCAGGGGATTCAGAGAAGTAGGGTTGGGGGGAAGCGTGATGAGTTCTGTGAGTTCGGCACATGTGAGGTGTACGTGGGCTGTCAAGCGGAGGAAAGCCAGCCCGGAACTGGAAGTATGAACTGGTATTTGGCATAAGTCTGGGCTGGCTATAGCGAAAGAGGCTTTCTCTCACACAGATGCTTCTGGAAGCTGAGCGTGTAGGTGAGCCTGCAGGGGGAGAAGGCGTATCCAGAAGAGACAGGTGTAGGCGCTGAACATTATAATAAAAGGCCTTGGTAACATTAACTGATGCTTACTATGGGCCAGCCACTCTGCTGAGCTGTTTACAAATAGTATCTAGTCAAATCCTCACAACAGCTCTAAACATCTATGTTATTATTATCTTCATTTTACTGATGGGGCAATGGACATTTAGAGAGGTGAATGAAGCCAAGATCTGAGCTCAGCAAGTAAATGGCAAAGCCAAGACTTTTAACTCAGGACATCTGAAGAGTCGAGGCAGGCAGCCTGGCTCTGGAGAGCGAGGACCGAGATTTGATACCCATTTCGTGGTTGATGGACTGAGTGGTCTTGGCCAGCACCCTAATCCTCCCAGAGTCTCTGTTTCTTCATCTGTAAAATGGCGTCACAAGTGTCTGATGCACAGTAGGTGCTGGACAGGAGCTAGTAGCTATTGCCATCCCTGGGGACACAGCAAGGTCAGGCAAACAGCTAAAGGAACTTAGTGAAGAGGAGACTGGGAGGAGAAAAGGCGACGAGGTCAAAGCAGAACCAGGAGAGATGGTACCAAAGGCAGGAAAAGTGTTCGTTTGGTTTGCCAGCCATCGGTGTTCTTCGCGGAAGCAGTAGGTTTAGCGGAGGGGGAGGGACATTAAATGATGGGAAGGCAGGAGAGTTAACAAATGCGGACAAGGCTTCACAAAAGCTCGGAAAGATGAAGAGACCCTCTCCCCTACCCCCGCCCCCCAGCTGGTGTGAAGAATGGAAGTACTGGGCTGAACAGGTGTGAAACGGGTCACATTCACAGGACAAGGTCGCTAGTGGGAGGGCTGAGCTCTGTGTCGGAGGGAGAAAGTGAGTGAGCCAGGGAGAGATGTCGCTACTTCCCGTGCAAAGTCTAATTCACAAGAGAGAGAGGTCTGAAAAGCATTGCAGAGTTTAACTTTGCTTTAAGACTCTACTAAGACTGTTTGAATTTTCTTAAGACGTTGGGAGACGATTGGAAACCTTCGTACTGGTTTGGCTTTTCTGGGGCCCTGGGATTTGGGTTATGAGCAGCTGGCAGCTGGTGGCGCCAGGTCTTCCGAGGCGGAGCCAGCATCCTGTCCACCAATCCATGGGGCTTTTGCTTGCAGGTAGGACTCTCAGTTTCCAGAAGTGGAGTAAAAAAAAATTTTTTTTGTTTGTTTAAATTGTGAGGATTCTGATCTCAGCTCCACTGAGGATCACGAAGAAAGCTCTCCAAGAGACTTGAGGTGAGGGATAATTTGCATCATGCTGGTTAGATGAGGAAAGGCTTTTATTTCATGAAGAGGTATTTAACAATCACCGAGAGCTAGATGTCATGCAGGACTTGGAGGGAACTGTGCAGAAAAACAAAAAGAAAAACGAAGAGTAGGCTAACTTAAAAGTAGGCTTAACTCGCTCATCGAGGTGCCCCAAACCCAAAGCTATTTATACTAGAACAGAATTAGATCCATCAGCATGTACCGATGTGCCCTTTGAAAGTGCATTAACCATCTTATGTAAAACGTGGCATTTCATCTGGGTTCACTTATTTGCATACTTGCAATTTCATTTGCATATATTTTGCTGTGCTGTGCTCGGGAAATATATTCGCTTATTTCTGTTTCTTCCTTTAAATTCCTTGCACTGTCTCCAGCCCTTTGGTACTGTACGATAGCAGACCAAATATTGAGGCTTCTATATCCAATCTTCCATTAAACTCCTTCTTTATCTTTTTTCCTTTAAATATCTGGTGGACATATAGCCCTGTTTTCTATTTCTACTGTATCACCTTCGTCTGGGCCTTTTACACCTCCTAACTGGTCTCCTGAACTATAATCAAAAGCATCCAGCTCAATCAGTTCCCTGGATCCCAAATACTTGCCCTAACACACCAAGGAAACAATGCTCGGTGCCTTCACAATGATCTAAGGGCACTTTCTTTGCGAATGAGTTCATCACACTCAAAATTCTCAACTTCTGCCATTGTGAAACCGCCAAAAATTAATAGCCATATCGATCGTCTCCCCCACTTTACCACTAAAGAGAAATGTTCAACTCTGCTTCTTCTCTTCTCCATTCTCTAAGAAGTCTTGTGTTCTCATCAGCTCAGTTCCTTGTTAGAAAAATGAGGAAAGAAAAACAGAACAAAAGAGAGAGAGCAAAGAATGGCTCTCAGGGCTGGAGATTTTCTTTCTTTCTTTTTCTTTTGTGGAAAAGAAGAAAGAAAAAAAAATGGAATGAAGTAGGGAGGGAGTAGAAAGATAGGGTTTTAAGAAGAATTAAAGTTTCAGAGAACTTAGAGGATAAAATGATTGAAAGTGAATAGAAGTGGGCTAAGGCCAGACTCTGGGAGAGGCAATCTAAGCCGACTATTAAAGGAAAAATAAGAGAGAAGCTGTGTGAAATAGTTAGGATATTGGACTGACTGCTTTAACAGAGACTAGAATCATAGTGGTATGAAGAAGATAAAAGGTTTATTTCTCTCACACAAAAGGTCTGGGTTGCAGGCGGTCCAGGAGGATTGGGATGCTCTATGGGATTGAAAAGGGGCCACGTTTCTTCTCTCTTCTTGCTGCCACAGGATTGTCCTTGTCTGTGTGACTGAAGTTGGCTCATCCCTTTACTTCCAGGTTCCAACCCAATGGAGGGAAGAAAGAGGAAGTGAGAGCCCTGAGTTTTCTTTCCAGAGCAGAGCCTCTGAACGGTGCACATTGCTCTGTCTACATTTAATTTGCAGGACACGCTGGGATCGCCATACTAGCCGCAAGGGAAGCTGGACAATGTAGTCTCTAGGTGGGCAGGCTTGTGCCAGCCCAAACTCAGGGGAGTGTGTTACTGAAAGAAAGAAGACTATACATTGAGAAAAAATTAGTCTCTGCACTCATAGTTAGATATCATAGTTGAAGAGCAGAAGATCCCCGATTCGTAAGTGTGAGTAGGTGATGCAGAGTTTGAAGGCTAACGTGGATTCGGATGGCAGAAATGGAGTGTGTTGGTTTTTTGAGGGAAGCGAAAGAATAGCAAAGGAAAACATAGAGCATCCATCTGCGCGTTAGATGTGACAGATACATTCTATAGTCCACGACTCTGGCCTGTAACTGTGTGTCTAGATCAGGGGTCAGCCAATGTTTTCGGTAAAGGGACAGCAGTCTAAACAATACATAAGCAAGGAGATGAGGTTATTTCCCAATAAAATGTTCTTTTTGATAACATGCCTTAGGCTGGATTTGACCTGTAGCCATAGTTCGATGGCCCTCCTCTAGTCTGTTGCTTGAAAAATACAGGCCTCTGAAGCTCGCTGCTGACCTTCTCAGGCATAAGAATTCCCTCTATCACTCAGTAATCAATTTTTTATTGAGTATGTCTTTTGCTAAGCTCTGAAAGACCAAGGAAAGTGAGACACAGTGCCCGAAATATAGGGAAGTTAGTCTTAGAAGGGGATATAAAAGGAAATAACTTCAGAACATCATGGTAAGTTCTAAAATAGATGTATGGGTCAGATTCTATAGGAAGACAAGAGAAAGACTGCCAAGGTTTGCCTGGAGATCAAGGATGGCTCAAAGGCAAGGTTTATGCTGGGGCCTCAAGATGAATAGAAGAATCCCTGGTTCACCAAAGAGGAAAAGGAATTTAAGGAGAGGGATCCCTATGTGCATAAAAAAATGGGAAAAGAGAGCGTTTGGTATGTTTGGAGCACTACAGGTGTTCAAGGAGCAGAGAGGTGAATGCTTAGAAGTCAGACTATAAAAGTTCATTTATAAGGCATGCTAAAGAATTTTGTTTTAATTCGTAAGTAATGGGGAGCCATTGAGAGAAGATTGAAAGAGATAGTGACATCATCAGATTTTAGTATTAGAGATGTCCTTTTTTCCAGTGTGTGCCACTGATGAAATGAGACCAAGGTCAGGGAAGCCGGTAAGAACTGTCCTATGTTTATGCAAGGGGGAGGGGGACCCCACATTAGTTACCAGTGGTGGAAAGAGAAAGAAAGAAACTGACTTGAAACATTTTCACAAGTCGAGGCGATATGAATTGTTGATGTATTGGAAGCAGATGGTGTAGGGAGAAGGAAGAATTCGCTATGACAACCAGGATTCTGACTTGGGGAACTAGTGCATGGTGGCACTTTTCAGAACAGAGTGGGGAACTCAGAAAAGTAGTTTTTGGGAATCTGCTATGCTTTTGTTATGCATTTAACATTCCTGTGGACATTCCAGGTGGAGTCTACTGCACAGATGCATGTTTATGTCTGTTGCACGGGGAGAGAATATGAGCTACAACTACTGCCTAATCAATTTGGATGCTTCAGTCTCAGGGGGTAGTTACTTACACACTGCTACATTCTGGAAAACATAAGTGACAAGACCAAAATGGTCAGGTAGAGAAGTCAGGAGAAATTCAAAATATGGGTTATAAGATAGACAATCAACATCTGCCTATATTAACGGTAGACTTCCCATTTGGCACTCAAATTCCTGATGACCCATGCAGTGAGGCAGCTGCTTGAGTCACGGTGTCTACACTGCGATCCATCATTTAGGGGAAGCCAGTTGGCCTGGGCACTGAAATCTGCGTTTCCTATGTGATGCAGTGAATGCTTCTTCTCCAACATCCTCATACAAAATGAAAGGGTGTTCACTAGACTGTTTTTTCTTTAGCTCTCAAAAGGGTCACATTAAAACAAGGTGACATGAAAAGCGTTTTATTTGGGTCAGTCATTCTCAACTCATCTGTCACGTTCACAGAGCCCCTAGGTCAACAACTCCATGGGTGGTGCAGAGAGAAGTCTGAGCCAGCTGGACCCCTGTATGGAAACTGTTTTTTGTTGGTAGGCAACATCAAGGAAACAGTGGCCTTACAGATGGTTGTCTTAAAAAAGACAATTTTTCTTATTTTATGGATTTTGTTCCCCTTTATTCTTTTGTACGTATCTGTGTTAAGAGATGTCTGTGAAGCAGGTTAACATTATGATGAAGGTATTTTCAAGATCACTAGGTTTAGGCCAGAAAAATCTTTTCTTGTTCACAATGTTGACAATAGGTCAGCAGAATACTGTGGCCATGAGCCATTGTCTGGAATATGGGGACCGACTTGTACCGAGCCGTAATCATCCAGGACTTTTTACCACCTCTGAACAAAAAGGTGAGCTGGGTGAACTTAGAGTCTGAGATCGATGAGGAGCAGATTACGTAAATTGGGACATATGTGTGTCCATGTTCCTTTCAGAAAGGGCGTCTCTCGAGAGTATGTCTCATCGTCTTGACTCTCCGAGTTTTATTCTTTACATCTGACAATTAGATTCTGAGTGCACAATGTGAGATTGTATTTAGCACTCTACAGTAACCTGCATTTTTAAATCATTATGCTTCAACCTCTTACGACTGGGGAATGCTGGGGATTGTGTTGCTAAGGGAAAAACAAAAAAAAAGAGTTGGAAGGATGTGTACAGAAAATGATGCTGGGGCATGTGGGTGTAACAAAAAGATACACCCTTCTCACATCTCTAGCTCCGGTTCCTAATGTCTTTCCTTACAAAATTTTTAAATCCATTTATTTAAAAATTCATAATTTACATCTAGAATTATTTTAAAGTCTTTTAAATAAATTATGTAGTACACAGAAAGGAAAAATGATCAAAACATAAATATATAGTCTTAAAAATTGTTATAAGCAAACAAGTGACCACCACACAGAGGACGAAATGAGATGTTGGCAGAATTCTAGAAACATCCCCTATGTACCCAAATGCCCCTTCCCATCATCATCTCCTCCAGCCCGTGGCAGCCATGCCCCTCATTTTTTATGGTAGTCACTATGCATCCCTAAATAATGACTTTTTAAATTTCTGTAAATAGAATTATATCACATATTTTTGACTGGTTTCTTTCACTCAATGTTTTGATTTTATAATTTATCCATTGTCTTTGTGTGCTATAATTCATTCATTCTCATTGCTAGGTGAAATACCTAGAGATATCCTACGGTCTAAATACGCCCTTATTACTTATCGATTTTATTATTAACATACATTGGGGTCGTTTCTCATTTGGAGCTCGCCCACCCCTTATCTAATCACTCCTCTTGATCTTCTTATGTCATATATTTTCCAAAATTAAGAGGATCTGAAAGGTGAGATGAGGAGGTTTTGCCCACTGACAATACTACAAGATTTTTCTGGAAAATTATCTTCAACAAACTTATTTGACCAAACTTAAGCTTTGGTTAAGTGTGATACATATAAAAGTGACACTTAAATGGTAAAACACTAAAAATATTGAGTATCAGTTGTTCTGTCACAATTATTCTCCTTGGAAAACCAAGTTAGTTCACTAACACTGTCGTGTGCATACAATGCCAGGCATTGCATGCTAGTCGTTCTAAAGCTCTACAGAGTAAGAACCATTGTTATCATGGTTTCGTAGACGAAGAGACTCAGGCACAGGGCTGGAGTTCTCTACACACTGCCAACTGATGTGTCTAGAATTCACCTCAGGTCATCAGACTCCATAACTGTCCTCTCAACCATTGCACTCAGTACCTTAACTAAAAACCCCGAGGAGAAATGTAGAACTTATACTTTTGACCGGGTTAGGTTTTCAAGAGCATATGATACTTAGTACTGATAAAAACAAAACAAAACAAAACAAAAACTTGTCATGTCTCTACAGCCACAATAACCTGTGTTGGGACAGAAGAAGGATTTATTGGTGAGCCTTCTGCAGCCACGATGCCCCAGAACCCATGGTAAAAGCACCTTGGGCTTGGTCACCATGGTTAGGCACTTGTGGCCACAAGGTCACAGCAAAGACAACCTAATCAGGGCCATTTTGATCCGTAGGAAATCTTCAGTGCTTTCCAGTGCACCCATCTCCTCACCAGCACTCACAAATGTCTAGTGAATGAACTAGAAGAAAAAAAATATGAAACCCGTTTGACCAGTTTGGTGGAACTGAGTCCTTCTGCGGTTACTGAGAGAAGTTAGAATGTCATTCTGAGCAAAGCTCTGATTTCCGTGCTTCCCTCTTCTTTGGTTATATTTTACTCTTGGGCCCCTGCCGTGGGCATGAGCATGAACATGGCTGTATGCAGTGTTCCCTGCCAACGCCTTTGTTCACGGCGATCCAGATAGCCATGTGTGTGGCGTTGCCTGCTCGCATCCAAGAGCAAAGGCAGACAATTAAAACCTGCTTTCTTTATGTATCCCCTCTTTTCTTCAGTGGAAGATCTTGTTCAGAAGACTTCCGTTAATGTGATTTATCACAATAAACAACATGGATCCTAAAAAAAATAGATTTATTTTTTTTCTCTGTGTAAAATTTTCCCTCTATCTCTGTTCTGCACCGACTTTTATTGTCCTCCTCCCTCACTTCCCCCACCCCCTCCCATATCTTTGTTGGCTTCGATAATTTCTACAGGAACTCCATTTTTATATAGTCTGCATCTTAAATCATTCATTTTCTCATTTTAAAATGCAGACTATAATTATCCCCTACATTTACTGAAATTAGCATGGGTTTTAAACCATTAGTCAAAAAGAATAGACTCTTTCTAAAGCTGTCTGCTGTTCTTTGTGGATGAAACAGTTGACATTTTGTTAAGAGATTCTTATCTGACTTTAATTCTCTAGATTTAATATATTCTCAACAGTTATAAATGGAATGGTTTGTCCTAAATGGAAGTGTATCTCTCTCATAGCATAGTTATATATTCAGTCTTTAAAATGGATCATTTCATTTCACACATGCTAAAGAATCTCGAATTTCACCTTTACTCATCTCAGTTTCTTTACCGAAAATGACTCTTGCTCCACATTCCTATATCAATGGATCGGCTACCTCGAATCGTAGCAGTAATTGTTCATAAGTATGTATTTTATAACATGCGTTAATAGAGTGATAAAATATATTGCAATAACAATATACTCTGCCTGGTAGAGATCCATTAGGAGACTCCATTAACACAGTCAGCTGGTATCAGCTTTTCAAAAATGCCTTCCATCGTGGAGAAAGGGAAATAATACTCTATGCACGGAGATGGAGGAAATGCTATTCAGAAAGGAATTTCAAAGGAAGTCAGGTAGAATGAAACAAACAAAAAAGAAAAATAAAGAAAGAAAATGTGGAAAGATGCTGACCAAGCATTTGGGACATCTCTGGATTCATTCTGCACCTTTCTGTGCCCTCATTACATTTTTTTTTCCCCTTGAGGTCCAGCTGCTGTCCTCACCCTGGGTGACACTGCTTTGCTGAAGTCACTGGCAGGCGTAAGGGGCAAGCCCAATGGCTGTCTTAGTCTTCATCCCCCTCCTACGGGCAACAGCCCATCCTCTGCCCAACTTCCCTCCTCTCTTGACCCCTGTGAGGCTGGCTCCCCGCTTCCTCCCCGATGGTCCCCTGCAAGCTGGTTGCTCTCCTCGTGGGCTCCATCCTGCCCACTCTGCCGCTTCGCAGGTTCTGTTCGCGGTTCGGTCCCCATCTCTCTTCCCTCCCTCCTTGGAGCTTGCCCTCCCTCGACTTCCCCACCACGTCCAGGCTTCCTCACCATACCCCTGGCCGCCGCATGTGAAACGCAGACCTCACACTCGATTTGTCCAAAACCAGACAATCTGTCCCTGTCTTCCCCAGATCAGCTCTTCTGAGGGCCATGTGCCCCATGCCTTTTTTTTTTTTTTACTAGGGTGTCCCTGGGATCCCCTTGGTCTCTTCTGTCACACCCAGGCAGAATCACTGATCCATCCATCACCAGGTCTGTTGCTTGTCGTCCCCCTATTGCATTCCCGAGTTCTGTTCTCTGATTTCTGCTCCCGGGTTAGTGGGGGCACGCTCCTGCCTCGTTTCCTCATTCCTTCCTTCTCTTCTGTGATTCCATCCGGCTCGGTGTTGGAAGTCTGTCCTCCTGACATACCCTCAGGCCAAGCCTCTGCTAAAAACACCTCCACTGATCCCCTTTCTTCTGCCTATTAAAGTTCATTCAAGTTTCTCCAGGACCCAGCTCTGGTGTCTTCCTAGAAGCCTTATCCGCACACGTGTGCGCATGCGCTCCGTGCTTCAGCCGGAACCCCGCACCTAATGGCTTGTAAACGTCACAGTTAATATTATCCCCACGAACTTTCAGCTACTTCAAATGCGTGAACATGTAAATGGCTCAACAGCACGAGAAGAGCCGCGCGTAATACAGCTCAGCTCACCAAGAGATGCTTAATCACGAAATTATAATTTTGAAATAATATGTAAGCTTTTTAAAACATTTTTTGACTTGTTTCAATTATATAGGTTATCTTAAGAATTATGCTAAATTCTAAAGTGACTGTGTGTGTGTGTGTGTGTGTGTGTGTGTGTGTGTGTGTGTGTGTGTGTGTGATATTGATTTATAAGCAGAAATATACATTTGGTCTCGGCCCTCATTGTGGCACAGCGGTCCTCATACCCTTAGATCCTGTGCTCAGATGATAAAGGTGTCTTTGGTGATAGTAATACGAGGTGATTTTTGGAAGGCACCTAGCGAGCCAGTGGAACCCAGCAGGTGATCAGAGCCTTAGAACTGAGAGCCCCCCCCCTCCACGCGCCTGGCCCCGCCCCACCTCCCTGGAGGGGTGGAGAGCGGCTGGAGAGGGAGCTGGATCACCAGCGGCCAGCGATTCCATCCATCATGACTACTTAATGAGACCTCCATAAAAGTGCAGAAAGACAGGGTTCTGAGAGCTTTGGGGTTAGTGAGCACATGCAGATGGAGGCAGGGACAGTGGCACAGGTGACA
Source organism: Macroglossus sobrinus (assembly GCA_004027375.1). Taxonomy (NCBI): domain Eukaryota; kingdom Metazoa; phylum Chordata; class Mammalia; order Chiroptera; family Pteropodidae; genus Macroglossus; species Macroglossus sobrinus. The sequence continues at coordinate 7,410 of PVKZ01006318.1, read as the reverse complement.
AGGACATAGATGCTTCAAGCCCCTTCCCACATACTTCTCCTTATGCATTGCTCCCATTTGGCTATTCCTGGATTATATCCTTTTATAATGAACCAGGAATCTAGTAAGTTGTGTTGTGTTCTGTGAGCTGCTCCAGAGATTAACCAAGACCGAAAAGGGCACCTGGGGACTCTGATTCCCAGGCAGTCGGTGGGAAGCTTAGGTGACAACCTGGCTTGCAGTTGGCATTTGAAATGGGGACCGTCTAGTGGAAATCTGAGTCTAGCTCTCAGGAGCTAGTGTCAGAACTGCATTAAATCTGTGAGACACACAGCTGTTACCCAAGACTGCCTGGTATGGGGAGAGCACCCACACATCACAACGGGGAGCAAAATCAGAATACCCTTCTTTTTTGTAGAAAAGAACCTGAAAGCTCGAACCTTAACACCTGATTTTCTCGTCCCCAAATTGAAGGTCATTTATCTTATCTGGATTATGCATTTGTCCTTCTGATCTTAATTAACTCCTTGTCTGGTTTCATGCATTTCTTTAACTAACATTTTCATCAGCCCAGTCAAAATGCGTTTGGCATACGGCTCAGCTTTTTCAGCTCTCTGACCAAGCTGATAGGAAACAGAGTCCCATTTACACCTACTCCCTGCCTTGTCCACATCATCTGACCCATCAGCCACCTCGTCCTCCTCCCCAATCCTTTCCGCCCGGCCCAATCTTAGATGTGCTTCAAACAGAACCCCCTGATCTGGGGGGCTTCCCCTTCTGATCGTTCCTTATTTCCACAAATACACAACCCAGCACACACTATAATAGCTTGGTGCATATAAATCGGTAACATATTTACAGCGATGCGGTTCATTTTTATATACACAAAACCGGGCTCCTGAAACATCGCTGACTGCCTACGATACCTTGTCAGGTCATTTTGGCCATGCTTCTGTACTCATTGCGTCGTTTTCAAAGGAGGACATTTCTTTCTCTAGAACCCTCTGTTTATAAACAGGTTCTCATTTCCCCTCAGGCCCACCGCGCTCCCGGAGTCAGGGAGATGCGTCTGGCTCAGCGGCAGGTAACGACCTCTGACCCCGCACCTGTGCTGTGATCTCCCATAGCGATCGGGATTTCCTCGCCTCTGACCTGACCGACTCGGTTGTGTAACTGGTGTCATGTGATCGCTCTCGGGTGGAGAAAAACGAGGGCGAACTCTCTGGAGGCAGACAAAAAAATCGATTTCCAGCACGGGAATTGATTGCGTTTCACGCGATAGCTTGTAACTTAGGGGGGAAAACGGGGCAGGTGAGGCCAGGGAGACTTCTGCTGAAGAACGGATGCACTCAGCAGCTCAGTTGAGCTGAAAGGCTGCGGGACTCTCAAACAGGTTCCTATCGCTTCCGTCACAAACTAGGGAATGGGAGGAAAAGCCAGGTCAGGGTTCATTTTGGTGGAACTGTAGTGCATGTTTGGTAATACCAATGCGAGTACCGTTACAGCATACTGTTGGTTTGACTTGGCTTTGAGCAAGAATAACAAGCGATGTATTTACATGGCTTATTGGACATTATTAGGGGGCTATGTCTACCCCCAAAGCCTCTCTCATCGTGAAGTCTTTGTTCCTAAATTTTTGCCAAATTTGTCAAACAGAAATTCATTTTATTAGGGTTAAAGCATCATGACTACTGAAATCACTCTTTAAATGCAAAAAGCTGTCACTCTTTAGTAGATGTTGGCGTCACCTGGGATGCTATTGCTCAGATTCAGATTCACTCAGTCTGGGAGGGGACTAAGAATTTGCTTTTTCCTTCCATGTTCTCAGTGAGCCTGGCATATGGATTTTATTTTGATAAATACTGCTTTGCATGTATAGATTGCATATGAACTAGGTATTGATTACTAAATGTCTTAGGCTTATCTGAAATCATTTTTCCCCCAACAGCTGTCGGTGGATTGGGACACAGAATGGCTAAGCTTCAAGGGAGGCTCATGGCAAGAAGAAAGTGGGCATTGAGAAACAGGTGTCCGAGAAGGCTCAGACTGGGGGTCCAGGCACGGAGCTCTGGCTGGGGGATTACAGGGGGTTGGGCGCATGTGGCAGGCAGCAGGGCTGAGACTAAAGTGGGGCAGTGAGATGTCTGGCGAGGACCCCATGGGATTCACTCCCTGGCTCATGTGGTAACGAGTGTTTCCATTTTGCACCTCAGAAATCTCTTCCCCTCAGCCTAGCCTGGTTTTGGTAGACAGCTCCTGAAATGGGTCCCAATGATCCCCACCTTCTACTAGTTATTCCCTTGTGAACCCCACTATTCTTGTGTTTGCGTTGGACCCAGTGACTTGCTTCTAATGAGTAGAATGTAGCAAAGGTGATGGATGTCACTTCCAAGGTCAAGTTAAGAAGACTGTGACATTTACTTCTCTGTCTCTCTCTGTCTCTCTCTCTCTCTGTCTCTCTCTCATTTTCTAATTCTGGTGAAGCAAGTTCCCATCTGTGGCCTACCCTATTGAGAGACCTACATGGCAGGGAGGTCTCCAAGACATCAGCCAGTAGAGAACTGAAACACTTGAGTCCGACAGCCCCCAAGGAACTAAATTCTGCCAACAAGAGCAAGAGTGAGCTTGGAAACAGATCTTCCCCCAGATGGGTCTCCAGCTGGGACCACCATAACCAAGCTGACATCTTGGCTGTGGCCTGCAAGAGACCCTGAGCTGGAAGCCCCAGCTAAGCCCTGCCCAGACTGCTGACCTCAGAAGCTGGGAGACAGTAAGCATTATTATTTTAAATCAGTATGTTTTAGAGTAATTTTCATGTATCAGTAGATATCTAATACAGTGCAGAAAGTTTTCGGGGTGCTCCTGCGTTGCTGGTTGCTGAAATGAAAAACAGCAGAAATAAGGAAAAGCGAGAAGTTACCGAGGCTATACTGAACCCGCATCAGTTTTGTTCAGGGATGGTTTTTCTAGCAAAGGTTCCTTCTTCTCCTCCTCTTCCTTCTTCTCCTTCTTCTCCTCTTCCTCCTCCTCCTCCTCCTCCTCCTCCTCCTCCTCCTCCTCTTCTTCTTCACCTCTTCCTACACCTTCCTCCCCTAAAATAAGCTAGACAGTTGCCTTATCAGGCTTGATTTCTAAACTTTAAAAATTCTTCTATTAAATCTCCTGGAATATTGCCATCACCATCCCCGTGTCTACCATGGCCTCCTTCCCAGAAATTTGCCATGATTCCAAGTAAGGAGGTGACTACAGTTAATAAGCCATCCAAGTTTCCTTCTGCCCAGAAGCACAGTCATTAGAATACAAATAATGAATGTCTGATATTTCAAGGACGTGGAATGACTAGAACTCCTTGAATGGGAAGCAAGTGGACATGCCAATGGTGTGGCCACTTTGAAAAACACTGAGGTGGTATCTTATCAAATTAACCCTAAATCTACCATATGAGTCAGCGGTCACTCTCCCAGGTGTCCATCCAAGAGAAATCATTACAGGTTTAGACAAAAGCTTACGTTAAAATATTTACAGCCTTAAGAGGGCTCCCAAATACCTCACCCTGCAGTGCCATTTGATTTTTTTGTTCCTTTTGAGCCTACCTAATTGTCCTTGACTTGGAATTGTAAAGCTACTTAGAGTGCATGAGTCAGGGCGAGGACATGCTGAGGTCAAGAAGCTTCTCTGTGGTTAAGTGCATGAACCCCTGAGGTCAGCTTTGGCTTTCCCAAGTCTTCTTGTGAGACTCGAAGTGGACCAACATGCTCCTTCTACGAGTATGACAAAGGTCCTGGCTGATTTGAATGAGGACAGAGGGTCAAACGTTTAGAAAGAAGATGAAGAAGGAAAGGCAGTTTTTATTTTGACTTTTGCGAACCCTGGTGACTAATTTTTAACATACAAAAAATCACTAGTGATGAAAAGAATGTTAAATATAACATAATACTACAACTTTGATATAACGACTTAACTCACCGTTATCTCATTTTTTGCTTATTTGCATAGTCTTGCGTGCTTTCCTTAAAACCATCAAGCCCACAGACAGGTTAAACTTGAGATCAGTTCTTTGGGGCTATTTCTGTGGATATGGATCCCCTCACCTGTGTCATGGTCAATGACAGCTATGTAGCATGAACCCAGCTGTGACAGGCTGATAAGTCCAGGTTTCAAGACAATGGAAAGGGGTTGAGTCAGGCGAGAACCAGAATATTCAGGGCTGAGATGACTGCTTTTGCTTGATGGGGAAGAAGAGAAGGAAGACATGGAAATGCCTGGTTTAGTTGTGGCTGAGAAGCTATGTGGGCAAGCCCTATTCAGTGTCAAATCTATATTAGTCTTCATATTTTTAATACGTGCAGCAGGTGGCTTGCAGAGAATGGCACTCAGCGACAGAGGACCTGACCCCCTCAATTGACTGTTCTTTCACTGTTTTTGGGACTTCTCTGGGATAGTCTAATTCAAAGGAAGCTTTTATTTTGAAAGCTTCAAAAGTCATTTTTTACTCTATAGATGATATGTGGAGTGAAAGGCTTATTTATTTACACTTAACTCCATTGTTCTTAAATCTATCCAACTTGTCCTTGCTGGTAGAATTTATGTGCATGGGAGAAAGATTATTTCTAGCAGTGGGGTTTGTATTAGAATTTTTTTTTATTATTCATGTTCATTCAACATATAGATGCTAAGCACTCAGTAGATGCCATGGGTATATGAGCAAACTGCTTATATCAGAGCCTGTGCAAAGTCTTGGTTCCCAAGGGATCAGAGCCCTGTGCTCTGGGCCCTGGGTCGAACCACAGACACAGGGCGTGCTGGTGGCCTTGTTCTTGTCATGGCCGAAACCCTCCGGGGAACAGTCCTTTGAAGAGCTTATTTGGCTGAGGCTTTCTTGATTGAATCTCTAAGAAAAGTTGCATAAGCCAAGGCCTCCTGTTGAGTAATATAGCCTAGGGGAAAGAAATGAGAGAAACTTCAAGGTCAACAATTTTACAGAACAAATAAGCAAACAACACTGCACATATTCACAGAAGTTCTGCTTTTGCAGGGTAGAGAAAACAGCCAGATTGTATGATCTTTGGGGGCAGGAAGTATATTTTCCTTCTTTTGCCTTTCCTCATTCCATAAATTAATGAATACATAGTCATTGGTTATCGTGGCAGATAACCCATGATTTGGAGAGGGGCGTGAGCCAATGCTTATCTTCCATATTAAGACTTCCTTCAAACCGGAAACGGATACACTCAATCTTTCTCTGTGTTTAAAGTACGGTCTGTAGACCCCTTCAGAATCTTCCAGCCGAGACCACATTTAATAATGCTTTCTAAAAAATGCAGATTTCTGGCTCTCCTCCAAAGAACTTTCGAATCAGAAACTCAAAGGTTTAGACCTAAACAACTACATTTTCATAACATACATAGGTGGCTTTCATGTGCACTAAACTTTGATTATTCTGCTTCTCGTTTTTTTGGCTTCTGAGCAATTTTACTCTGCAGACGAAGCTACTAGATGATGATGCTTCTGCAATGCTTTAGACAATCACGGGGACCCACGGAGTCACAGCTCCGCCATTTACCAGTTACATGACCCTGGTTGTGCTATTTAACTGATCCATGTCTCAGTTTTCTCATCTGTAAAATGTGGGCTATAAAGGCACCGACCACGTAGACATGTCCGAGTTTCAAAAAAGGCAATCCTTGCAAAGTGCTTAGAACAGTAGTTGGCACACAGGAAACCCCGATGTGAGATTGCACGAGATAACTACTGTTCATTGCTTTTGTTATTAACGCATTTGCAAATACCATGTTTTCCTTTTGTGCAAATACAGAAACAATAGTGTCAGGTGGATGTGCTAGTGCCACGTGACTGGTTTATAAAAAAAAAATAATGCTAGAGCTCTGTGGGCATTGCAGGGGGCGCTGAAGATGGAAATATTTCCAATAAGAGAAGAGATCTAATGACAATGACACCTTTCTGTATGTTACGATCTATGAAACTCTCTCAGAACCGTGATTTCATTTGTCCTTGGTAAAATCCCACGCGGCTGGTAGGGAGAGGCCGCAGGGCGATCATGGGGGCACAACACACCATCCGCCCTGGAGACGGTCCAGCTGACACTGACATCTGTGTGATCGTGGTCAAGTTACACAACCTGCCTGAGCTGCAGTTTCCCACGGCTGGAAAGCGGAGAGGAAATGAGAAAATGCGTGGACAGCTCCAAGCTCTGGAATGCACTGGAAGTTCAACGATTTAAGTGTCCCTGCTATGCGTAAATGCATCTCTGAGTCTGCGCAGCCAGCCAGTGGGGAGCCGAGCTGGGCTCTGAGCCTGGACCACCTGCCTCGGGCCACGGCTGTTTCTGCTGGATGGAGTGCCTGTACCTTGCAGAGTTATGAACGCTTTGGAACCATCCAGCTTTTGGACTTTTTTTTTTAACCTCTCCCTTAATTTATCCCTAAAACCCTACTTTCTGTTATCAGAGATGATAATCATTTTTAAACGTGGCCGGCCAACCCCGTGGGTAATACAGCACGCTGGCAGAAGCCATGCCCCTGGGATCATCCGTCAGGAAACCCGGCATCTGGCGGCGGTGCTGGGTGCGGGTCAGGCGGTGCCACTCACCGAGCTGCCACTGCTGCTGGACGCTGTGGACGAAGCGGGTCCGCAGGGCCTCCCACTGCTTCCGGGAGCCATAGGCCTGCACCGTGCTGTACAGGTAGCGCTGCTGCCCGCGGGTGAGCCCCTGGCAGAGAGCGGGGGATGGGGAGGGTCCGGTCAGGTGGCTGGGGCTACAGGGTCCAGTGTGCTGCATTCAGAGCTGACTGCCCCAGAAGTGCTGGGCAGTGAATCAGACATGGGGAACCAGGAGGAGCAAAGAAATGGGGGCCCAGCCTATGGACCACCCAGAGAACACCCCAGTGGTAGTAGAATTTGGGGTATGCATATGCACACTAGGCAAAGTGATTGCCTGGTGTCAATCAGGTGTCAGTCAGAATGACCTCACCTGCCAATCACCTAGGAATGCCTTTGGTACCACCCGTCACGGTCAAATATAAGGCAGACATTCCTGCTTCTGGGCCTTTTTTGCCCCTCTGAGCTCTCCCCACTTTTTGCCCTTTGGGGCTCCCCTTCCATTCTGGTGGCCTTTTGTGGCCTTTTAGCCTTTTGTAGCCATTTTGGCCCCTTTGTGTTGGTTATAGCCCTGGGATCCTGTGCCTCCTTGGGTCATGCTTTGTCTTTCTAAAACATACTTGGAATAAAACTATTAAATCTCAATGACCTGTGATTTGTCACTGCATCAATGAAGAAGAACCGAGAAAAAATGGTATCTACACGTCTGCACCATCATCATCTCTCTCCCTACCCCCAGCCATTGGGGTGACACTGAACTCGGATCAGCCTCAACCGTGACAGAAATAAGATACCTCTCTCTCTCTCTCTCTC
>PVKZ01006317.1:0-36809 GCA_004027375.1 Macroglossus sobrinus | reverse complement strand
CCCCCTTAAACCTCCTCCCTGCCCCCTGGCGCCTCGCTGCCCCAGGCTCTCCTGAGCTACCCGGCGTCTCAGTGATGTGGATGCAACAGCTGCCAAGGTCAGGCTTGAAGGACCGAGCTGGACCGAGCTGGACGCGTGGACCGCAGGGAGGGCGTGTCACTTACTCAGCACATGTCAGGTTTAGATTGTCCTGAACCGAGGCCCGGAGGACAAGACAAGGAACTGGGGGCCTAAGTCCAGGTGGACATGGGACTTTCCCCCCAGCGGGGTGGCTGCCAGCACCGAGGGCCCCCCCCTTTGCTAGGAATGAGCGGGCGTGTCCTAAGCCAGGCAGCCCACACCTGGCCCGGGGCCATTCAGCTGGCCCAGCAGCATCGGGGGCCCCTCCAGGAGTCCCCAGCCCCTCTGACATCCGTCCCTCACTGAAAACAAAGGGGGCTGCTGCTTGCCGAGCCCTCAGCGCCAGCTCCTGAGCAGATGCGTTGGGTACCAGCATCTCCTCCTCCAGCTGGGCAGGCGCCTGTGAGGGAGCGGGGCTCGCAACAGCGATTTCGCCCAGGAGGAAACAGGGGTCCAGAGAGGTTAACGTAGCTGCCCGGGTCACACAGCAAAGAGGGAGACACCAGCCTGGGTCCTTCTGCTCCCGAAGCCTCGCTCTTAAGCCCTCTGCCCCCCCTCACCCCATCGCCGCCCACCCTCCCGGCCAGTGGCCGGCCGATGGTGGCCCCACCGCCCCACAAGAAGCCAGCCAGACTCGTGGGAGCAGAGATGGGGACGGACAAGGGTCGTTGACGCCGGGTGACAGGCACGCAGGGATTCGTACGTCCTCCTCTCTACATTCTGGTGTTTTTGAAGATGGCCATAATAAGGAGTTAGAAGCAAGCACCCCGGCCGGGGTGCCCGGGCCGCGCCCACGGCTGCGGATCCCGGCATCGGGGGAGGGGCCACGGAGCTGGGCTTTAAAAAGACTCCACTCTCCACCCTTTGAGCAAAGCTCCAAGGAGACCTAACGTAATTCGCTGCTTTCAGGGGCGCCTCTCCTCGCCTCAGTGCTCAGCTAATGGGCTCTGTGCTCGGGTCACCCGCCCCACGCCCTGCGGTCAGCGCTAATGGAAGGCACTCAGTGTCCTCCCTCGGGCCCCGGGATGGGCCAGGATGGGCCGGGCACCCGGAAACACTCACCCGGAGAGGCCGATGGGCCGGGAGCAGAGCCGGGCGTGGCCTTCACAGCGAGACGCTCCGAGGGCCTTGGGGTCCCGGGGGGCACTTCACCCCTCCTGCAGTGGAGCCTGGAGGGGCCGAGGAAGTCGCTGGATGGGGCTCCCTTGGGGGACAGCCACGTTCAGAGTGTACGGCCCACCACGAGGGCCTTCCACACGCCCGCCCCTCCCAGCCTGCCTCGGGCAAGGTGCCCGGGAGGCCGCACGGGGTGCAGCTCCGGCCACGCTGGGTGGACCTCCCGGGGCCCAGGTCGGGGAGCCGGGGGGACCCCGGACTCCGGGCAGTTCATCTTCCAGGAAGACTGCTGGCCAGCAAGCCAGGACTGTGCCCAAGGTGACGGCAGGCCCAGGGAGCGGTGTCACCCTCGCCCTGTGGGAGGGAAGGTGAGGGGGGCCCAAGTCAGGGCAGGTGTGGAGGCCGCAGCTGGGCCTCAGTGGAGGACGGGGTGCGCGTGTGCTCCTGGCCGGGGAGAAGGAGTCACTAGTGAACCGTGAGCTCGCATTGGGAAGGAGAGGAGCTGAGAGAAAGGAGAGGCAAGTGTGTGCACGGTGTGTGTGTGCGTATGGTGTGTGCGTAGTGTGTGTGCACATGTGGGTGGTGTGTGGGGACGTGGTGTGGACGCGTGGTGTGTGTGTGTGCGTCTGCACGTGGGGGCAAGTCAAGGCAAGCTTCCTGGAAGAAACGGCTTTCACACCAGAGCTTGACTTCAGCTCCGTTTTATCTGCTCACGGTCTGGGGGTCATCGGGGTGAGCTGGCCTCCGCCGGGTCCCTCACATCTGCAGTTTTGAGGATGCCGGAAGGTTCCAGATGGGCTCGGTCCCACGCCCGGTGGGTGGGGCCATTGCCTGGGCCTCTCTCTCTCTCCTCTGCGTCCGGGCCCCTTCCGTGGTGTCCCAGGGCAGTGGGAGGGAGGCTGACGTCTGCCACCCCTGCGGCCTCCTCCGCCACCTGCTACCGGCCAGAGCGGGCCTGCAGGTCAGCCCGGACGCGGTGCGGGAGGGGAGGCTGCCTCCAGCACCGGAGGCAGGAGCTGCAGGGCCACGTGGAGCAGGGGGGGGCGGGGGTTGGGCGGGAGCCACCCTCCTGCACAGATGGGTGGAAGAACTGAGCGATACGGACCCCTGGTGTCGGGGGACCCTCCGGGGCTCCGACCTGGCCCCGCTGTCAGGGAGCAGAGCAGTGTCGATTGGAAGGTGTGTGGTCCCCACGTGATGGGGTGACGCGCCCCAGGCCGCCCGGGCGTGGACAGCAAGAGCGTGGCTCGCCACATGGCAGCCCCGGGAGAACGCTCGTCACCAGCGTGAGTGGGGAGGTGGCTGGGGGCATTGGGGGTCCAGCGTGCGGCTACTTGGTGCCAAAGGGCACGGGGGATCCCCAGAGCCACCTTGCAGGGCTGTCCAGGGTCTGCCTTGGAGTGGACAGGACCCCACGTCCCCCAGCCCCCTGCACCTTCGCACAGCAAACAAACAGGAAGGAAGGAAGGAAGGAAGGAAGGAAGGAAGGAAGGAAGGAAGGAAGGAAGGAAGGAAGGAAGGAGCACCCCTCACCCAGCACCTTCCGTGTGTATCCCCGTGGGGTCTTCACGACACCCTTCGATGCGGTTACTGTCATCGCCACGTCCCACGTCCGGGGAAGGGCCGCTTCCCCCACAGCGACGCCCCCACACGGAACCCCTTCTCGCACGCGCCGGGCAGCGGGACTCAGGGTCCGTGCAGAGTGTGACCCGTCCCGAAAAGCCAGCGCATTTGAAGCCTGAAGCCCTTAGCAACAGAAGCCCAGCCTGGCTGCGTCCCCTTCCCCATCTTGTCCTCGCTCAGCCCCAGGACAAACACGGTCAGAGGCCCTGGGATCCCAGCCCAGGTGAACTCAACAGTCCCTGAGGTAGACACGGAGACGCACCACCCACCCAGGCGCCCGTGGGGACGAGCTGACCACTCGGCTGCGGGGGCGGCCGGCGCGTGGCCCCCAGCCCTCAGCACTCATGGGCCCGCCGGCGTTTGCTCCAGTGGCTTTGGGGCTCTGCTCTCCGGCCCGTGAACGCTGAGGACTGTCACAACCCCTCGCGAGTCGTCTCCTATGTCATCGTCCCTGGCGGTACCTCTGCCCTGACGTCACCTCCTCTTGCATCCACGTAGCCGAGCCGGCTTTCTCTCGATGAGTCCGGGTGGACCCAGATTTCTCCCCTGTGCGAGGTTTGGCCGCCGGCCTCACCCACGTGTCCCATTCGCTGGCGGCGCGAGTCCCCTCTGCTGGTTTCTGGGTTCCCCATGCACACCCCCTCTTGCCTGCTCTGCCCTGAGCCTCCCTGATCCCCCCTCCACCAGCTCTGGCCCCTATGCTTCGGGGAGGGGGGGCCCTCAGCTCCTTCGGGCGCCCCTTCTCGCCTGCAGCCGGGGCCTCCTCACTCCTTCCCGCCCCGTCCGGGGATGTTCCTTTGCGGGCTGAAGTCCAAACGCCGGGAGCCCTCGTTGGATGTATTTTGCTCAGTATTTAGGGGTTTGTTTGTTTTGTTTTGTTTCTTCAGTTGTCTCCAGAGGGAGCGTAATCTGGTTCCCGCTACTCCCGTCTTGCCCGGAAGCTAGGGTTTGAAATTTGCTCTGGCCACGAGGAGGTTTAGCTGGAGACGTGTGTTCAGCAAACATGTGTCCACCCCCCGGCCGGAAACGCCGCGGGCAGTGATGGTGGGGGCAGGTGTCGCGGACTGCATGCAGAGCTGGCTGGGTCCCTGCCCTCAGAGCTGAGAGGGGCAGGAGGTGATGTCACCAGCAGTGTTTCCTCGCCGCTCTGCTAGTCGAGGGTTGTAAAAGCTGACGGCGTCTGAGCAGAGGTGACCGAGCCAGCGTGAGAGTTCACGAGACGCACGGTTGTGGCCAATGACTTACGAGGAATTCGTTCGCGGGATCGGGTAGAGCCAGCAGGAGTTGCCGGAAGGGGCACCGGACTCGGCAGGCAGGCGGGAGGCGAGGGGCTTCCTGGCTGAAGGTGAGGGCGGAAGGCCAGGACCAGGCGGGGAGCAAACCCACCCTGCAGCACGGTGGGCCACATGGCTGAGGGTCCCCGGGTGGGGGGGACCGGGAGGGCAGCCGGCTCAGCCGGCGCCCATGGCGGGCGTGCTCCCGGGAGTCCTCGGTGGAGCACAGGTGCCCACACCATCAGGGTGACAGCTCTGGGGGCGGGGACCCTTCAGGTGGGGAAACCGAGACTCAGGGAGGTGAAGACGCAGCTGGAATTTCACGCCCGCATCCTATGAACTTTGGTCCCAAATGCCACCCCACCTGCCTGGCGGTCGAGCGTTCCCGGGCGGGGCGTCCAGCTGGCAGGGGGTCTGCTCGCTCTGGTGGCACCAGGCCAGGCCGGGTCAAGCGGGCAGGACCGGGCCTGGCACATTGTTGGTGCCTCCTGTCCCCTCTGCCTGGGAGGGTGCCGGCCCCCAGCACCCCGCCCTCGCTGCCAGAACCCGGCGCCCCTTACTGTCCGTTCCAGGAGGTCTGGGAAAGGCTGGGCGTGCACGGACGGGCAATTATCGTTTTATGAAATATTAACTACCCGTTTACATAGCGGCCCTGCCCACATGGTTAATTGAATGACAAACGCTTCCAGCCTTGCTCTTCTGAGTGGATGAGTCCCAATCCCGGGGCTGCTCCTTGCCCTCTGGCCGGGGTCTGACTCGGGGAGGGCAGGCGGGGACCCCAGGGAGGGTCAGCATGGGGGCGGGGACGCGGGGGCACGGGGAAAGGAGGTGATGAGGGCCCTCAGGCTTCGGGGGAGGGGGCCGTCTGCAGGAGCTCAGGCTTTCTGTCCCCCACGGTCACTGCCCAGCTCTGATCTGTCCAGCAGCAAACGGTTGCTTTTTTAGACGTCGGCCTTTGAGGTCGCATAAGAGAGGATGTGTATAATAGAGAACTGACCCAATTCCGTCTCCTTCTCTTCAGGAAAAGGGACCAGAATGTATCACGGTGGAACTTTCGAATATTGAAAAGCAAGTGTGTGCTTCCCCAGCAGCCCTGACCCCCGTGACCACTCAAACGACAGGACCCAGGACGCGCGGAGCCTGGGCAGGGACATGAGGGAGGGTGGTCTGCGCGGCCGGCCAGCCGGCGCTCAGCCTCCCATCTGCATCCCTGTGCTGTCCACGGCTGCCCACGCCCGTGCCACCTCCTGCCCACGGACGCGCTTTTTATAACCAGAGGAGAAACTCGTCGTCCTCCTGGGAATCTAGGAACCAAAACACGGGGATCACGTTTCCTGCAGCTGGGGCTGCGTGGAGCGCAGCGCGGGGGAGTCCACCCTCGGTGTGCCGTCCCCGGCTGGGGACAAGGCGGAGGCAGCGTTGGGCTCACGGTGGAGAGAGAACGCAGAGCTGAGCGGACGACGGTGGCCGCGAAGCTGCTCTGGACACCCCGGTGTCCCCTCCATCCTCACGGCAGCTCAGAGAGAGGCGCCGTGCTGTCCCCAGTCCTCCGGCTGGGGACTCTGACACTCAGACCTCGGCTGTGCAGTGTCCCTGGCGGGGGCTTGGTCGGGGGACAGCCTGGGTGGGGCGCTTGTTCAGTGTCAGTGATAGGCGGCCCTTCCCGCCCCTTCCCGAGCTGGGCAGGACTGGGACGTATTTGTCATGTTCGCGGTGGTGCGTCTGGTGCAGCGCCCTCCTGGGAACCCAGGACCCGGGACCCGCTCCTCACAGGGCGTCTCCAGAGCCCCTGACTCTGCCCACAGCCTCGTGTCACAGCGGAGGGAGTGGGCCTGAATGTGGAAACAGGGCCCAGGGGTCACTCAGCGGTGCCTCCGCCCCCCAAGCCCTGTGCTGGCACCGCCCCTGCTCGGGGCCAGGCCTAGGGAATGCCGGGCAGGGCTGACCGGGCTCCAGGCCTCTGGGGACCCGAGCCAGTGCCCGCTGTCCCCCAGAGCCAGGCCTGGGCAGGGAGAGACACGGCCGCCCCGTGCACACGCCACGCACAGGAGCAACGAGCTTTGTCCAGAAGAAACGGCGACAGGGAAAGACATGTTCTCGACGCCATGGCCTCCAGCCATCCTGGGACAGGGCCAGCCCCCAAGTGGCCTTCCCAGGAGGGCCTGTTAGCAGGCGGGGACGGTCGGCGCGGGGGAGGAGGCTCCGGCCGCCTGTGTCACTGCGTTCTCCCGATTTCAGTCCACCCGGCCGGGCTCTCGTTACCGAGCACAGAGCTGGCCGCAGCTCTGGGCCTCCGCCCGCTGCCTCCCGGAGTCGGGGCGCGGGGGGCGGGCAGCAGGCAGGCAGAGCCCACACAGGGGCGCAGCCCGGGTCCCCGCATCCCCGCGTCCCCCGCGGCCAGCGACGGGGGCCGGTCCCGCCCCACGTGCTCGTCCTGCTCCTCGTGGCGCCGAGTGGGGGGCGTCTGGCCTGGCTCGGCCGATTCCTCTGGGCTCTTTGTTCCCCCACATTGTGGGATCCCAGAGTGGGGGACGCCCTCACCCTTTCGGGCTCCCGCTGGGCCTGGCACAGGGCAGGCTACAGACGCGCGTACGGGGGTCAGAGGAGTGGGTAACGATGACTCCCCTGAGCTCATGTTTGAGGGGTGTCCTTGGAGGGGGCGGCCAGATAGCTGGGGAGCTCCAGGCCGGTGCCCCCGTCTGCCCTGAGAGACGGCACTGGGGTTTCACACCCGCGTGGCCAGCGACGCCCACCAGGCGGCCGGCCTCGTAAACTTCTGGCGTCCAGGACAGTCTCAGAAGCCTGCTCTGGAGGGGGACACCGGGGGAGGGGCAGGGCGGGCAGAGGCGGCCTTCTTGTCGTCCGCCGCTGTGCACTGATACCCCAAACAGATGCGTCGTTACCCCTAAAGCCCAAAACAGATGCACCAGTACCCCCAAACCTCGAAACAGATGTGTCATTACCCCAAATAGATGCACTGTTACCCCCAAACCCCAAACAGATGCCCTGGTACCCCAAACAAATGCATCGTTACCCCAAACAGATGCATCATTACCCCAAAACCCCCAAAAAGATGTGTCATTACCCCAAACAGATGCACCGTTACCCCAAAACAGATGCACCATTACCCCCAAACCCCAAAACAGATGCATCGTTACCCCAAACAGATGCGTCGTTACCCCAAACAGAGAGGCTCACCCCGCAGGCAGTCCCCGTCTCAGCGTTTCTGCAGCCCGGGGTCCAAGAGGGGCTGAGAGCACTGGTTCGAGGGGTCACGGTTAAGGTGCCGGCCGGGGCTGGAGAAGAGGAGGCACTCCCATGAGGCCGTGAGGCGGGCCTCAGGTCCTCGCCCCGGGGCGGCCAGGTGTCCCCACAGCCCGCCCTGTGCCCGTCCCGGAGGGGTGGCTGGCCCCTGCTGTGGCACAGCTGAGCCCCGGACTCACGCCCCCTGGATGGCGTCCGCTCGGCCCCGCTCGGCACACGGCAGGCTCGGGGAACGTGACCTGCGCGAGTGAACAGAACCAGGACCGAGCGAGCAGACGCAGGGCTCGGGGAGGTGATGCGGGCTGAGCGCGTCCCCCAGAACTCACGCGGTGAGGCTCTGGTCCCCAGAACCTCCGAATGTGACCGCTGGACCTTTGAGAAGGTGATCAGGTCACAACAAGGCCAGAAGCGTGGGCCCCGGTCCCACACGGCTGGTGTCCCCGGGAAGGGACGGCCGGACAGGGATGGTGGTGATGGGGCCAGGACAGAGGCCTCGGGAGAGCCCAGCTCTGCCAACACCGTTCGGCTCCCAGCCCCCGGGGCGCGCGAGAGAAGTCTCCCGCCAGCTGCCCAGGTGGGTGGCCAGCGCAGGGGGCTTTTAGGGGTGCGCTTGTCCCCCAGCCGAGGGGCGTCTAACGCCATGGCGCAGGTTGAGGTTGAGGCTCGGAGCCTCTGAGGACCTGAGGAGGTCCCTGTGGCCAGTGTCCCCCTGTGTCCCCCTGTCCCCCGCCAGCCCCCGCCGGGCCGCGTGGGGCGCCCGGGCTGTGCCCGCAGCGCCCGCCACCCACGCTTCGTGTCTGATCGCCGCCGAGAGGCCCTTGTTAGAGGCTCCGGGTCCCACTTGAGCAGCCTCGTCTCCACGCCGCGGACACGTAGGCGTGCTTCGTGTCGCTGTGAGGACTTGGCCCCGGGCGGCCAGTTATCCCCCGTTGGGAACAGGCTCTTTGCTTTATTTCAGGAAACTCGGTGGCAATCACGTCCCAGGGTGCGCGGGGGCGGGGGGTGGGGGGGAGGGGAGGTGCGAGTGCCGTGTGCGTCCGTGCACGTGCGTGAGGCCGGGGGACACACGTGCACGTTGAGTCTGGCCGGGGGCGCCTTCCGGGTCATGGGGCCCGTCCCCTGGGACAGCCACCTGCACACTCGGAATGAAAAAGGCTGCGGGCCGAGCGTGAGCGCAGCCACGTCTGCATGACCGAGCGTGAGGGACCTCACGGCTGTGGCCTCGGTGTCCCCGCCCGCGTACGGGGACGAGGACCACGTCGCAGACATGGGGAGAGTGACTAGCGCGGTGCTTGGCTGAGGGCCGGGTACCACGCCCAGCCGGCGTGCTCCTCCCGAAAGGCCTGCAAGGTGAGGTCGGTGGGGACACCTAGCTGCGTCCCCCACGGAGGGGACAAGTGAGGTTCGCAGACGTTAAGAGGGGCGCCCAGCCCAAAGCGCAGTCCTCGGATTTCAGATGCCACCCAGTGGGACAGGCACACGGGCCCCGGGCTTGGAGGGGTGACAGCGCCTGGCTGAGCAGAGGGAGCTGTAAGAGCCACCCAAAGGCCGGTGTCCCACACGCGCTGGCCTGGGAGGTGTTCCCTTCCTGGCATTTAATAAATAAACAAGAGGCTCTAACAGCCGCCACCGTTATGGTCCAGGCAAGCTAGGGAAGAGTGTCTTTGAGGCCTTTTATTTGCCTTCTCAGCTTCTGAAAAGCCCAATTAAAGTTTACAGCTCCGGAGGGCGGAGCTGACCTCCCATTCACGTTCACTGACCTCCCATTCACGTTCACGGTGCAGGCGGCTGCAGCCGTGGTTCCGAGGAGGTGGCTCCCCCTGCAGGCCACCCCGCACCCCTGCACCGAGGGCTCTGTGCCAGAGGGGAGAAGCACACAGCAAAGCCGGCCCTGGCCCCGTCGCTGGCCCCTGGCGCTGGCACTGCTGCGTGCGGGAGTGAGCTGGCCTGGCTCCCCGTCCTGGCCTCGGCCTCCCCAGCAGAGTCCTCAGGGAGCACCCACACTGCTGGCCACATGAGTGGGACACGAATGACACAGGCACCACCAGGCCCCCGAAGTGGCCCCGGATGTTACCGTGACAGCGACTGCAGCAAACCCAGCCCCTCCCCGTCCTCAGAGCGTGTCTCAAATACTGGGGGAGGCATCACAGGCTCCCGTCTGCTTTTTTAAAAGAATTTCTGCTTTGTCGAGGTAGATGCGACACACAGAAATCACGCACATTTAAAGTATGTATCTTGACGGGTTTGGACAGACACGCTGTCCCCACAGCCAGGGCATGAGACCGGCCCACCTGTCCCCCACATGTCCTCATGTCCCTGGTGGGGTTTTGTCTGCCTGTGTAAGGACAGCGGCTCAGCCAGGGGGCACCCGGGGTGCCCGGCCGAGGGGCGGATGGCTTGCAGGAATTATCTTGTCTCCCCGGAGCGGGGTGGGCTTGGCGGGGGGGCGGGGGGTTGCTGCTGCTCCCCTCTCCCCCACTCTCGGCCTTCCGAGGCAAGTCGGGGGGGCCGTCCCCACGCCCCGTGCATCTTCCCAGTGGCCTGTGGTGGCACTGGCTCTGTGCTGGCCACCGGAGCGTCAGCATCCAGCTGGGCACGTTGGGGGACGCGGGGGGACACGGCAGAGCTCTGCGGGGACCTGGGGCACAGACGCCCCCTCCTCTCGGCCGCATCCTCTCATCCCGGCGGCCGTGACAGAAGCCGTCGGCGTGCCCACGACTCAGGCTGTGCCACCACCGTGAGGAGGACGGGCCGCCCTGTGCCCGCTGGCTGAGCGTGGCTCTGCAGACAAGGCCTCATTCAAGCCAGGCTCCCCACCCAGAACCCCAACCCCAAACCCTGACCCCACGGCCGCCTCTGCCTCGGCCTCAGTCCCCCGGGCCGTCCGGAGCAGGCAGGGCGTCCCTTTGTCTTCATTCTCCTGTCCCTGTGTCCCTGGTGCCTGGAGCATAATAGGAGTTCGACAAATACTGGTTGACTCAATGCCCTTCGCGTGAATTTTAACGCCAGCTCCGCCAGAGTCCACGCTGCCTCTCCCTCCCTCACCCTCAGCCCCCCACGAGCGAGCGGGGGCTCTGGCCAGGAGCGTGGCCCGGGCGTGGAGACGCGCTTCTTGGTGGCACGGCCACTTCCGGTGTGGCCACGGGGAACGGCATCGGGGGTGTCCAAGAACACCGTGGCAGGCCCGATGTGAGCATGGTCTCTGCCGGGCACGCAGATGCTGTCCAGCCCCCAGGAGGCACGTCTGCGGTCAGCGGCGGGCCCTGCTGGCCGAGAGACCAGCGGGAGGGACCGCAGGGCAGGACGGCTGTCCAGGCCGTGCGGAAGGCGGCCGGGCGACGCGGCCGGCGGAAGGTGGACGAGTAGGGGGCGGCCTGGGGCTGCCCCGGCCGGCGGGTGAGGGTGGGCAGCGGGGCGGCCGGGGTCTCTCCCCAGCTCGGAGCCGGAGCCTCCACGCCGGGGATCCGTCCCCCCACCTTAGGGCCACAGCCGCCCGAGGAGCCAGGCCAGCTGCAGGCGAGCGCGTGGGCCGCGCGGGGCCCTTTGGGGCCGAGGGCGCCCCAGGTGCCGTGAGGCGAGAAGAGCCTTCTAGCACATTCCGTGCCTCAGAGGGTCCGGGCCGGGGGTTCTGGGGGGCCTCTGGCATCTGAATTTAAGAACCGTGCCTGGAGATCCCGACGCCTGCGGGCAGCTGGCCAGTGCCGGGGCTTCACCTCCTTCCTCCTCCCTGAGGCCCCGGTCCCTGCTCCGTCGGGCGGGAACCCCCGCCTGCCTCCCCACGGGGCCGGGGCACGCGGGAGGTGTGGGCTCTGGCAGAGCCTCCTGAAAGCTGCACACGTGGGCGACCGTCACAGCCGGCCCGCCCCCAGAGTCCTGGGCGACAGATGGAGGGAGGCCGCGCTGAGCGAAGCCGGGGACGAGCTGGTCCCCGGGTGGAGACGGGGCTCCCGGGCGGGTAGCATCGCCCCGGAGGGAGGCGCGTGGGCCCGCCTGGCTCTGCCCAACTGAGAGGGGGCCACTGCGTGTGCCACAGGCCCCCGGGGGGCCGTGCACAAGGGGCGTGAATGCGTGTGTCAGCGTGTGTGCGAGCCTGAGTGTGAACACGAGAGAGCATGTGCCTGTGTCAGTGTGTGTGAGAACCTGAGTGTGAGCACAGTGTGAGCATGTGTCGGTGTGTGTGAACCTGAGTGTGAATCTGAGAGCATGTGTGTGTGTGTCATTGTGTGTATACAATCCTGAATGTGAGCACAGTGTGAGCACGTGTGTGTCAGTGTGAGTGTGAACCTGAGTGTGAACCTGAGAGCATGTGTGTGTGTCACTGTGTGTGTACAATCCTGAATGTGAGCAGTGTGGGCATGTGCGTGTGTCAGCGTGTGTGAGCCTGAGTGTGAGCACAGCGTGAGCATGTGTACATCTGTGCACGTGCACTGCCCCCTCCAAGGATGGTGGCAGGCCTGGTGCAGACGTCCCGTGGAGCAGAGGTGGGCCCCCTCCCCGTCCACACCCCGGCCAGGGCTGGCGGGGTGCAGCCAAGCCACCCCCCCCCAACCCCGGGCCAGGCTCTGAACGGGGCCAGTTTCTGACCCAGCAGTACCCAGATGTGTGCTCAGGGGACCAGACTTGCCGTGGGGCAGGGCGGGGCAGGGCTGAGGTGGCCAGCGAGACTCAGCCTGTCACTGTCTGGTTTCTCCGTCCACCACACCCGTCATCATCAGCTCCAGGGTCAGTCAGCGCCATGGACGCCCCTGCCCACCGCAGCCCTCCCCAGAGGGAGCCCAGGGGGAGCCCAGGGGACAGTCAGGGACCAAACCCACCTGGACAGCCGGGAACAAAGCCCAGTGACATTGGAGGGTGGAGCCTGGTGATATCCCAGAATCCCAGGTGCCTCCTGCAGCGGCCCCTGGGGTTGGGGGAGGCAGGAGGCGGGGATGGCGGCCTGGGGTGTGAGAGACGCCCTGATTTAATCACATAGCAGCCTGCTCCTCGGTCCCCTTAGCGGTGACGAGTGTGCAAAGGGGAGGGGACACTCGCTGGAAGCGTGGGCCTGTCAGCCTTCACGGGAGAACGTAAATTACTTCCGTAGAAGTAATTTTCTGCATCCTCTGAGCTGATCTAAACCAGAGAGATTTACGCAGAGGAAGCAAAACCAATTTGAAGTTTGAGCCTCACGAAGGGTCTGCCCGGGGGGATGTGGATGCCAGTGGTGGGGGGCGGGGACAGCAGGGGACAGCGGCTGCACCCTGGAAAAGGCAGAAATCTCCCTTTGCAACGCTGCCTGGCACCCAGAGGCCACCTGGAACCCACCGCCACGGGCTTTTCAAGCATGAGAAGCAGAACAAAGGCTGCCCCGCCCTGCCCCCCACCCCCCCGGCCAGGCAGGGGACACGAAGGATGCTGTCCTAGCCGGCACTCGCAGATGTCACCTGCTGCTGTCACGTCACTGTGGCTGTCTTCACGCGTGCGGATGGTGCCCTCAGCAGTGCGCCACCTGCCCGGGGGGCTCTCCCGCCATCAGCGAGCTCACAGGGACCCGGGCGCCCCACACGCCCGCCCTGTGCAGGTCACAGGGGCTGCTCGGGCCCTGGTCCTGCGGGCAGGGAACTGTGACATCCAGATGTCACCTTCGGACAGTCCTGGGGCCCTTCGGTGGACGTGTGGCTGGCCGCAAAGTGTCTTCGCCCCCTCCGGTGTCCGCGGAGCAGCCCGCGTTGGCAACGGCTGAAAGAGGGGCCCCCCCCACCCCCAGAGGCTGGGGGTCAGCAGAGGTTCCCGGGACGGTGGTTCCGGTTTAGCCGTGAGATGGTGCGAGGTGACACATCATCCGCCCGGGGGAAAAACCGCAGGACGCCCCCGGCCTTGTCTAGGGTCTTATTTGTCATCCCTTTTGAAACGACTCTTCTTAGAATGCCTCTTGGGCAAATCGCCCCAATGAAAGGCTTGACCCGTCGGGTCTGGAAACTCCTGCATGGAGTCTTGTGCTCCAGTTTGCCCAAGACCAAGGGGTTTCTGGGACATGGAATTTGACTGCTGAAATGGGGACAGTTCCAAGCAGAAAGGGCCACTTAGGTAGTCAGGCTGCCCGTGGTGGCCCAGCGACTCCACCTCCATTTCCGTCCATCAAGATGATTGGCAAGTGGCCAGCCAATTAGAGTCTTCCCTGGGATTCTTCACATGGAGAGGCGGGCCCATACTCTCTTGTCTCCACGGTAACAGAGCAGGTGACTCGGCGGTGACTGTGGCTAGGTTCTCTTTGCCTTCCGGACAGCTGTCCTCTGTAGCAAGTGAGAAGGAGCCCAGGCAGGGGCCGTGTGTGTGCCGGTGTGAGTCCGCAAACCCACCCCGCTGCCCACGGCCATTGCTGTGGCTGGGACAACCAGGATGAGGGGTGCTGGGAGGGTGGAAGGAAGGTCTGTGTGTCCCACCCTCTTCCGCAAAGAAGCTGCCTCTTGTGGAGGTGCCCGCCCGGGGCCCGAGGGCGGTCGAGGAGGAGGGTACTTATGTGCAGTAACTATTTTGTTCCAGACTCCTCCTGGGACAGCCGGGAGCTTTCTGCATTCCGGCCACATCCAGACACCCTTTAGCAAGGTTAATCCCGCCCTAACGTGAGTTTCCAAACGAAACCCAGGCCGCGAGCAAATTTCGGGGGCCCGCTGCTCCCCTTCCTTTGATGCAGAGTAAACACATTTGCAGGTGGGCTCTGGGAGCCGAGCCAGAGAGCGGAGAACGCGGCCCGGTCTCCCCACCGCGCGGCACGCGCAGGCAGCGCCGAAATTGCTGACCCGCAGAGCAGTTCCCGTCCTGCTCCCCGGGGAACAGAGACGGGGGGAAGGGCTCGGCGTCGTCGTCGGAAGAGGGGGCTTAACCCCGATGAGCACGCCCTCCTGGGTTGTCCTGGCCCGTCTGCGAGCTTCAGAAACACACATGCCACAAAACAGCCACCGCACACGCGCACGAAGCCACCCCCAAGCCCGCACCTGCTGACCTGTTCTCCCGAGTCTCCAGCAAATGCAGACGATGACCCTCGCACCTGTGTGGATCGGGAGGACGCGGTGAGATTCGTTTCCCCACAGTCCTCTGGGGCGCGCCGGCTCAGACAAGATGGTGAACACAGGGGGAGGCGAGCAGGACCCCGCGGGGGGCCGTCCGTGTGTGTGTCTGCAGCCAGCGGCGCTGTGCCAGCCCCTCCAGTCCCCTGCGTCCCGAGATATCAATGCCAACTTAGCCTGACACAGACGATTACCAGCCAACACTGGCCACCCACCGTCAACGCCTGGCGAACACTCGGCACCAGCGTCCGTGTCTCTGAGAAGTCAAACTGGGCTGCAGGGGGAGGACGCTTCCTTCCGGAAGCGCCTGGATGCTGTCTGCGTCCGCTGACCCCCAGGTGGTTAGGGGGGGCCTTTCCTCTCCCCCGACACCCTTCTTCTCACCTCCTGCGCCCTCGAAGGGTGTTGAGCAGCTGGGATGGGCAGCGGCTGGAACAGGGGCCTGTAATGCCCTGAGCCGCTGGCAGCCTGGGGACCGGGCAGGGGAGAGGCTGGCAGAGCCGGGAGGAGAAGGCAAGGGGCAGGGAGAGAAGGCGACCGTGCTGAGCTGAAAGCGGGGTCCCCCGCGCTCCCCCAAACACTGGGCAGAGGAAGCCCTGCCTCCCAGGTCTCCAGGGTCACCCTTCCCACCATCTAGGAACTGGGGGTCCAGCGTCATCACCTTCTGCGTGGCACACTCTCTCTCTTTTTCCTTTTTCATGGCTTCGTGGGGATGTCATTAGCATGTCACCCGTTTAAGGCGCACAGTTCGATGGCTTTAGTCTGTTCACAGGGCTGTGCAACCGTCACCATGTTCTTGTCTCAGAGCGTGTTCATCACCGCTAAAGAAACCCCACACGCTCGAGCCACCACCCTCTGTCCCCGCCCCGCCCTGTCCCCCTACAACCACACACCCGTCACCTGTCTCTGCGGACTCGCCTGTTCTGGATGTCTCCTGTCAGCGGTGTGGGTTTCCTGTCCGGCTCCCGGCACCTTAACCCAGCACGGTCTGGCGTGCACGCCGCCCTCCCCCTCCACGTCCGCACCCGGGGGGCAGGGCCCCTGGGTTGCGTCGGGGGCGCAGAGGGGCAGACGGACCACGGACCACTGCGGGCAAGCGCCCCTCCCCTGGGCCCGGGCCCCTCCGCAGACATATCGGACTTAGAAAAGACAATCCCATTAATTTTTACCACTAACGATCAGTTAGAAAACACAATTATTTTTTTTTCAGAAGGTGCCACTTACAGTACAAATAGAAACCGTTCTGTATCTAGCGTGAACCTCCCCCAAAATGTAATAAAACTCTTGGTGTGAGGCCGAGGAGTGGATCTGGGTGAACAGACGCCACGCGCCCCGATGGGGAGACGGTTCGTGAACACGTCGACGCTCTCCACGCCCCTCCGTGGAGTCCACGCCCAGTTCATCCCGTTTTGTGTTTTGTTCTGAGATTTCTGAAAATGGGCGTCTGCTCAGAAGGTCTCGTGAGAGGCAGACGACTGAAATGCAAATGTGAATAGATTCATCTTCCAAATGCAATTACCAGGCTTCAAATCTGTTCAATTAACTCAGTCACCCAACGGAACAAGAAGGATTCATCAACCCCCTTAAAAGGGGTTATGAACATTTCCCTGTTCTATATAGAATAGAGGTCACACATCGACCTTGAAAGCTCGAGGAATCACCTGGACTTTTGCAGTTACCATGTCAATAAATTAAACAAACTACATTCGAATCGATTTAAAAAGATGGGGACACGCCGAGCGATCCTCTCGGCGTCAGAAACAAAACAAGGCCAGTGATGACACGCCACAGAGGAGACACAGGGCCAGGTGCGGCTCGGCCACTAAGGGCCTCGCTTGGTAGGGACGGGGAAACCGGGGCCCAGTTCAGGGAAGGGGCGAGCTCCCCAGAGGGTCCCCGGGGCACTCAGGCCCGCCTCCTTCCCATCCCGTGCCTCCAGCCCATAACTCCCTGTTTCCTCTCCTTGCCGAGGCCGCCCCCCGCTCCCCGCCCGGCTGCACTTGTCCACGGGGCTCTTCCTCGTACTTCATGCTGTCCCCACCGCGAGTTTTGACGTGACCTCTGTATCCCACCGAGTGGGGGGGTCAGGGATTCCTTCGTGTATCCTTCAGCGATCACGGTCCCCCCTCCAGTGACCACTGCGTCTCTTCACGTGTCACGAACGACCTTGTGCTTGCTGTTGGCACTGTCCTCCAGTTCCCGCTGCCGGTGGGTCTGCCTGTCCCCGTGGCCCCGCCCCCGCCCCCCAGCCCTTCCATCCCTTCCTGGGCAAACTCAGCCCTCGCTTCCCCAGATGTGTCCTCAATTGGCCTAGGATTGTGGTTTTGCCGGAACCGCTGTCTGGTTAAAGGTTTTCACCCTGGTGTCGGGGGAGAGCTCTGCCACCGTCTGCCGTCTGCCGCCACTGTCACCGCCGCGCCCCTTCTCGGCCCCTGCACCGTGACTGTCTCCCTTGGGTTCGCGGTGGCCTGGCTCACCGTGCTTTTCCTTCTCTGCACCCGCTCGGGCGTCGCTGGGCCCGGAGACGCCGCCAACGGGTCCGGCTGAGCCATCTTCGGCTGACATTTCCGGGAACCCCCTTCTGTTCCCCTCCCCCCCCCCCGTCTTTCGCTCTCCCCTTCGGTGCAGGGCGGCTGCGTCCTCCTGAGGGCCACCGCGGCAGCGCTCACCTTTCTTTCGAACACACGTGGTTTCCCGTGCTGCCGCCTGGACACTCTGCCGGCCGGTGTGTCCTCACGGCCACCAAGCCCTTCCCCGTGGCCCAGCTGGGATGAATGTTCTATTTCTGGTATCGTCCTTTTCCCCAGTGTTTCCAATGGGTTCGTTTTTTAGAGTTTCCTCGTCTCCTCTGAAATACCCCCGGTTCCTTCGCCCATTCTGCCCATCCCTTCTTGGTCATTGTTCCGCATGGAAGGATCCTGCTTGTCGGAAGTCCCCTCCAGAGCGCCACTACACGAGGCTCCGCCCACTCGTTCCTGTTGGCTCCTCCCCTCGATCATGGGCCTCGGTCCCCCCACCGTTTCGTGCGTCTAGCAAATCCTGACCCTGGGCTGGGCCTGGGGGGCTCTGCGTCCCGGAGGTTCTGAGTCCGTGTTCCCCCCCGCCCTGGAGAGCTGAGCTTCGTGCTGGCAGGTGGCAGGGCCGCTTGCCCTGTGTCCTGTCTCTGGGCTTGTCAGGGTGGCTCTGTCGGGTCCCTAATCTGTGGGTTCAGCTTCTGTCCTTTTTTCCTCAAGGGTTGGATCAGGGGTCTCCGCAGAAGGCCCAAGGGTGCAAGTCCACCCGCCAGAGGGGCCTTGAACGCAGACCACCTCCCTGACCCTCAGAAGCGCCGGCATGCCCGCCAGCCTCCCCACGGGGTCCCCAGGATGGTCCCCGGCGCTCGCCTTGTGCTGGTTCAGACCAGTGGCCAGCCCGGGAAAGGGGAGTGTGTTGTGGGCAGGGTTTAGGGGTTCCCCTGCCATGGCTTCCTGTTTCTCAGGTTACTCACCCCTAATCTCCAGCCACGGCTGCACCCCAGGTCTTGGACACCAAGACCCCAGCCCAACGGGACAGCCTCCTTCTGCTTGAGCCACGCCCCCTGCCTTACACAGACTGAGGTGTGCCCTCAGCAGAAACTCAGGCAGCCGACGTCTCATCCGTGCTCCTGTGGCTGGCACCCAGGTCCCGCCTGCTTCCAGCCACGCCCTGTCACCTTGGACAGGTGCACGTACTCGGGAACGCATCGCTTGTTCTGGCAGGAGGGGCCCCCACGAAGCCTGCGTGCGGGGGTCTGAGCGTGGACGGGTGCAGGTGACAGTCTTGCAGAGAGGGGGAGGGCTTGGGGGGTCTGGGAGGAGCAAGAGGCCGGAGCGTCAGAGGTGGGGGAGGAGGGGTCCTCGAGGTGCCGGGGGGGTGGGGGGGACGCTGTCCAGACAGGCAGGGGCGTCTGCGCTGAGGTCCTCACACCCCTCTGTGCTGCCAGAGGGACTGTGAAGCCCTCCCTGCCTCCCCCAACCCCCGCCACCACACGCCACCCTGGAAACTCGGCCCCTGTCACATCCGTCTCCTGTCCCCGAACCTGGCCTTGGGTGTCTGTCCTGTGTCCCCAGACAGGAAAGTGCCCAAAGCCGCCATTCCTGTCACGGGCCACGTCCGGTGACCGGCATCGCGATGCGTTCACATCCCGGCCTCCAGGATGTTCCTCACCGTGGCTCCCAGCGGCCAGTGCCTCCCGCGGTCACCTGTGACCACGTCCTGTCCGGCCCTTTCGTCCTCTCTTCCGCCTGAGCACCGACCGTGTCCCCCCAGGAGATGTGACGTCGGCTACGGTGGGCCGGGCCAGGCCGCCCCCAAGGCCATGGCCCCTGGGGTCTCAGGCGGGAAGGAGCACCCTCCTTCTCATGTGGCTGATATGGCCCTCGCTCCCCCCACCTGCCACCCGCCAGAGCAGCCTCGGGCTCCCTCTCTTCCCCACCCCCAAGTTTCTTACTATCCAATTCCCTCTAAATAAAGGTTGTCAAGGTGATTCCACCGAAAGATTTAAAAAAGGGGAAAAAGCAGAGTCTTTGAACGATGTGCGTTTTTAAGAGATTCCAAGCTTTACACGAAAAGGACAACATTTCTTTGCAGTGGGATTTTAGCCTGGGTTTGGGGTGGGGGTGGGCAGCGGGCGGCTGGGCTGGGGTCCAGGACCAGTCGACCCTCAGTCCTATCCTAAGCTGTATTCGGACAGTTCTGGAATTTTGGCATCTCCACCCCCACCCCCAGCCCCGCCTACTGACTCAGTGGGTCCCCCCTTCCCCGCCGGGAAAAGGAGCCCTAGTAACCAGTTTTAGCAAAGGGTCCAGGTGACTGAAATGAACCGCGTTCCTCGTGAGCTCCAGGCCCCGACGCCTGCCCCCAGGCGTGCAGAGGAAGCTGCCCTCCTCCGGTGACGAGCCTCTCTACTCTGAAGCCCTCAGGTCACCCGGTGGCAGAAGCCCCAGGAGCGTGAAGCTGGGGGCCGCCCCCTGCGCCACCCCCGGAGGCTGGGAGAGGAGCCCTGATGGACGGCACCCTCCACTCTGGCCGGCTGTCACCAGAGCCACACCTGGGCAACACTGGACCCCTGTCTGAGACGCTGCCAGCTGGCAGCTGTGGCCAGCGGGAGGCCAGCGGGCGGGACCGATGGGGCTGCTCAGAGCCATGGGCTTGCGATGCCCGCCCGGCCTGGGGGAGCACAGGCTGCCGCCTGCGCGTCGCCCGCGCATGCTGCAGGCAGCGGAGCTCAGGGGGGCCGGCATGGCGGCAGCTGTCCCCTTGCTGCGGTGGGCTGGGACATGTGTCTCATGGCCAGCTGCATGCCAGCTCCGCCGGGCCCAGGCAGCCCCAGGAAGGGCGCGCCAGGCCAGCTCGCAGCTCCTGCGGCCGTCCCCAGCGTGTCTCTGGAGCGCGGGCCGCGAGGCCAGCCTCTTCAAATGTCCACCCCACTCGCCCGCAGGCGTCCCACCCGAGACCGCTCGGGGAGTGCCGGCCGAGGCGTGCGGTCTGCGCCCCGAGACCACTCGGCTGACCTGCCGCGGGCAGTGCAGGTGTGGCCACACGCCGGGGACATGGAGCTGGCACAGGACACAGGCGCCGAGGTCCAGTGCCGAGCACGTCTCGTGCTCGCTCCCATTGACCCCACGACCTGGTGAAGCACCGGCCGCCCGTACGCTGCAGACGAGGACACCGGGCAGCTGGCGTCTCACTGCTGGCCTGTCCCCCCCCCCCCCCCCCACACACACACAAACGCGCCCCAGGCCTCAGCGCCGACGGGCAGTCTCCGGATGAGGCCGTGGCCGTGGCAACACCCCCTGGCAGTTTCGGGAGACCCCGCGTGGGGCCGCAGACAAGCAGCGCCCAGACTCGTCACCGCAGAAGCCTGGGACAACACGCGCGTGTGTCATTTCTGAGTCTCCACGTTTGGGGGTGACTCGTTACGTAGCAGTAAACAGTACAGACGCTAAACGGTGTCCTCAGTCTGTCCCCCACAAACAGAGTCTTTTAAAAGACCCCACCGTGAGGGTCTCCCAGAGCAGTGGCTGCCAGCCTTAAGACGAGCTCGAGGAAGTCCCACAGGGGGCCAAGACTGTCACTCCACACACGAGCCAGGTCCTCACATGCCCTGGGGATCATCAGGCTTCTCCCCAATCTGCCAGACGCGGAGACAGGAGAGCAAGCCGCTCGGTGCCTGTGTCTCTCGTCCAAGTAGCCACTCCCGGGGGGGCCCTGCAGAGTGGCGTCCTCCTGGCCCAGGCACCAGCACGGGCCCGGTGCCCAGAGTGGCTGCGGCCATCACGGCCCGGCCAGCTCTCCCCGCTGGGGACCAGTGTGCAGGACGGAGGGGGCCGAGCCCGGCGCCCACGGGCCCCTCTGCTTCTTGGGGCTGGGGGAGTGGGGAGTGGGGAGTGGGCAGTGGGGAGGGGGAAATGGCTGCAGAGCAGGCCCAGGGCTGGGGACCTCAGGCCTCGGGCCTGTGGAGGCCTGGCCGGGCGGGGCCTCCGGGGTGCGTGGCCAGAGGACGGCGCTGGTGGTCACAGCCCCCCTCGCGCTGTGGGCAGGTGAAGACCAGGCCTGCTGTCTTCCCGGCCAGCTCCTCAGAGGAAGCACAAATGACCATGGCGCTCGGGGCTCCCCAGACGGACGCGCGGGCTGCGGACGAACCCTAAGCGCTGAGACGCGGGCTGGGGCGCCGGCGTTCCCACGACAGCTGTCTCTCCCAAGAGGTGTCATCTCAGCTGGTCTCCAGGAGTCCGGTGGGGGGCGTGACGCGTGCAGGTGCGCGGGAGGGGGGAGCGTGGGGGGCGTGGCCGACGCGGGGGGCGTGGCCGGCGCCCGGCCAATCGGCGGGACACGCACACGTGCGCATGCGTCGCCCTCCGGGCTCGGGGCCGCCATGGCAGCCGCGGACTCTCGTCTCCCGCCCAGCAGACGGGCAGGTGCTTTTCTCAGCCAGGCTTCCAGGTGAGGCAAGTTGCACAGAGAAGTGGGGGGCTCTGCAGGGCCCCCGGGGAGGGTCTCGCTTACCACGCTCCCTTCCTTTCCCGAGGTTCAGTCTGTGACCTTTGAGGTCGCAGCATGTGCCTTCAGGGACACATCCAAGGGGCACTGGGTGGCCGGTGCAGAACTGGGGAACCCTATAACTGTCCTGAGCTCGGGGGGGCACTGACTCCTTTGGGGGGCTGGGCTCCGTCTGCAGGACGCCCCTCTCCAAAGGGCGGTGGGCCCCGCCTGTTGGGCCCTGCGGCCCCTTGCACCCGCCGGGCCTGGGTCTGCACTCCCGCCTCGGTCCGCCTCTCTCCGCCTCCGTCCGCCTCCGCCGCATCCCCCCCGCGGCGGCCTGGGCCGCACAGCCACAGCGCCAGCGTCCATCCCCAGCCACTTATCGGCTCTGCCACCGTCCACGCCCACTGGGGCAATGGACCTGCTGCCCCGACCCGCGGTGCCAGAGCTTGCGTTTGTTCCGTCCCCCGAAGCGTTTCTTAGTTCCGTGTTTACCTTGACACAGGAAGTGGTTGCCCCCCCTTTCCTGGGGCCGGACACCCCGCGGGCTGTGGACCCGTATCCGGCTCCAGCCCGTCTTCCCCGAGCGTCTGTCGTTCACGTCACACTGGCCAGGGGCAGTCGGGGTGGCCAGCCCGTGCCACCCTGTACCCCTCCCCACCTACATGCCCGCAGGCCGTCACAGGGAGCAAAGACCACGTGACCCCACGTTGCCCCGGTGACGGGGCCTTCCCTCCTCCGAGAGTTCCAGCCTCCAGGCCTGATGTCGGGGACGCTGCCACATCCGTCTGTCGTGAGGGCAGTTCCCCGCCCTTGGCCGCGTGGTCACTCCCCTGCAGGATGGCCTGTGGGTCAGTGGGTGTCAGCTCTGCGCATGCACAGAGTCGCCAGGAGGCCTCGTCCACCACGGAGGACGGGGCCAGGGGACCGACTCCATGGGTCTGCTGTGGGCAGCGCAGACAGCGCTGTGGCCGCCAGGCCGGGGGCCGGAGTCTGTCCGAGAGGCAGCAGCTCGGGTCCTGCTGCTGGGCGGCTTCCGGCAGCAGTGGCTTCAGGGAAGACAGACGTCTTTCTCGCTTGTGCTGCAAGTTCAAGGTTGGCTGGGGACTTCCTCTGGGAACCTGCTGGGGATGCGGCCTCTCCGTGGAGCATGGCCGGTGACGTGCAGGAGGGAACCACTAGTTCAGACGGGAAGATCCATGCGTGACTTCCGCTCAGGACGGGCACATGCCCGACCCCGCCCACGGGGCCAGGATGTGTGACCCCGATGAGTGTTTGGACAGCAGGGCGGGACTGCCCCAGTGACGTGCCACCCCAAGGCTCCTACTGCCAGGGCGAGGCCGAGGCCTGCACACCGTCCAGGTCCAGACACTCAGGGGCTGTGGAGGCCCCCCAGGAAGGCTCGCGGCCGAGCGGCACCCAGGACACAGCTCTGTCCGCGGGCGGGTGGCCTGGGCAGCGCCCCCTCCTCTCTCTGTGACCACAGCCAGCACGGGAGCGTCTGCTGGCCTGCGACTGGTTCACCCCTGGGGCTGGATGCAGGGAGGGCTTTGGTCACGTGTAAGAAGATAGCCAATCACATGCACTTACTGTGGAAACAGTAAACTTGCTTTATTGAAAAACGTACAATTACTCTCCTGTTACACAGTTTTAAGATGTTTTAGAGCCCCCCTTCCTGGGTGTTCTTACGAACACGTGTGTTGGGTTTCTTGGAAATGTGCAGGTGTCATTTGACACGTCTTAAAGGGCCCCATGTCCTAGGATCTTTATCGTAGGTTATCTGTTTGCTGTTTTTGGCTTTCTGTTCATTAACGTGTCCGATTATATGGATTAAGAGGAAAAAAAATAAAATTACGCCAAAAGAATTTCTGCAAATATAAGAAGTAATTTTATTGCAATATACGGTAGCCAGGTGGTCTGGGCAAACGTGTTGACTTCAGGACAAATTACAACGGCTTTGAAGGGACCGACGGAAGGACAAAGTGACAGAAGAGAAGGCGGGTTCGGGGGGGGATGAGAAGTCAAACCAGAATCACATGACCTAGAGAGATCCACAGGGCGCGGCAGTCCTGGGTATGGCTTTGCGTGTGCAGAGATGAACGTGACAGTCACGGGCGCGTGTTCTGAAGGTCCCGGGTTCGAGGGACACGCGAAGCCAGGCTTCCTTTGGCAAGAGCGGGACCCGGTGTCCTGGGTGGCTCTGCTGTGGCTTCCTCAGCTGGAGCCACTTTCCGATGGGCTGGGGTGGGCGGAGGACAGCACCAGAGCTGTGACAGGCCACAGCTGCTCCCGAGGGGGCTGAGCAGGGCCCTGGGGCCCGGCTTCTCCCGTCGCCGAGAGAAAGGGCATTGCACGAGGCTAGCTTTTCACAGTAAAGGGACGCTCTTCCCCGCCGGCCCTCGGGGCCTCGTCCACGACGCAGCCCCTTGCCTCACGCTCGGACTCCCAGGGGAGCCTGGCAGGCCGAGCTGCACCCAGCAGGCCGCGGAGGGGGATGCACGCTGCGTCCTGGGGGACACGCCTCCTTGCACGTGGCTCTGTCTGTGGAGGCCGCTGAGCAGCTTCGGTGCGGTTCTTGGAGCAGACAGAGGTTAGCACCACAAACGTCCGGCGGCCGGCCGAGTGCGCTCTGTGGCGGTGACACCATCGGTGCGGAGAGCGTCTTGTGCTGCGTGCGCTCAGGTCACAGGCCCCCCGGACACCATCAGGGGGCGTCAGAGCCAGCGGGCCCCAGCGGGGAGGAAGGCTTAAGGCTCCGTGCATTTATCTTAACGTCCTTGGCGAAAATGCGGATTGTGGAGGAACATGGGGGGATGAGGCACGGCCGGGCCGGGCGCCCCCAGGCGGCCTCCGAGATCTCGGAGCAGATAGCACCACAAGGGAGAAGAGTGAGAACAAGCACCGGCTTCCATGTGTCGTCGACAGAGAACGGGGTCTGCTGCCCTGGACGTCCTCCCGGCAGGCTCTGCGGGAGGGGGCACCCCCAGTCCGCGTGCGCCTGCCTAACAGGGGAAGCATAGAATTCTCTTCTCCCCGGTATAAAGGCATCCAGGGGCGGCCGCACCACGCTGGGAAGGGCGCTGGCGCCTGCCTGCTCGCTGCGTGGCGGCTCGCGGCGGCTCTGGGCCCGTGTCCGACGGACGCGTGTCCCGGGCCCGGGCGCTGCGGCTCCCGCGGCTCGGCCGGCTCACGCCGCGTGCGGAGTGGGCACCCGCCCCGCGTCCCCTTCTCCCGGTGGGACTGAGCTGGGTTTCCACGTGTGGTTGAAAGTCAGGGACACTGAACGTTCATGACAATACGATACACATATTTACTTAAAAACTCACAACAACGAAAGCACCTTGAATCCACCGGAAAGGCACAGGGGCCGGTGACGCGTGGCCTGGGGCCGGAGCACGTGGTTGGGGCCGGAGGCTCCGGGGCGGGGGGCCGGGGGGACCTTTACGCGGCTTGCCTCGGGACAGATCTTGAAGGTTGGGGGTGGGGGGACACACGTCTTCAAGTTGAACTTTGTAACAGAAGTGCCCGGCTGGGCCCCCGATGTCCCATGAGCGTGGTCCCTGGGCTGGGCCGGGCGCCGAGACGCAGCCCTGCCCCCCAGGGAGGGTCCGGCCGAGCGCTGCGGGGCGTCTAGGTCATGTGATTCGGCTCTGGGGTGGGGACATGGCTCTTTCCCTTTGCTCTCTCTGGTGTGGGGTGCCGAGGCGCCGACGAGGTCGGGCTGGGGGGAGGACGAGGGGCCTCCATTGCCCAGGACCCCCGCCGGCGGTGCGCTGAGGTCACGAGGTTGGTCGCGGGGTTGGGCGCGTGGCGCCTAGCCCAGGAAGCAGGCTGGCCCCACTTCGAATCCGAACTTCTGCGCCGCGTCCCCGAAGTCGCTGAACATGATGTCCACCACGGGCACCTGCTCCACCTTGGGCGTGTCAATCTCCAGCACCGTCTTCTGGTAGCCCTTCCGGGCCTGCAGGGGGGGGAGCGGGCGGTGTCGGGGGCTTGCGGGCCACACCCCCTGGTCCGCCCCATTCCCTCCCCTCTGGTCCCCCCGCTCTGGTCATCCCTCTCTCCGGTCCCCCCGCTCTGGTCATCCCTCTCTCCGGTCCCCCCGCTCTGGTCATCCCTCTCTCCGGTCACCTCGAGCAGCCCCTGGGCTTCGTGAAGGACCCTTTGTGGGGAGCAGTCGGGGTGGGGAAGGGGCACATTGGGGACCTGGGTCTGCAGAGCCCTGCCCCGGGCTCAGCACCGCCTCCCACTCCCCCAAGCGAGGCTGCCAGCCGGCATTGCCCCCCAGGACCCCACAGCACTGGACCCTCAACCCATGTCCCACACACGCCTTGGGGCGCCTGCACCTGGGGACAGACCCAGATGGCACCCTGGCCATTCATGCACATGGAGGTGGCTGTGTGCTAGAGACACCCCGGCACCGTCGGGAGCTTGGCCCAGGATACCAGGACCCAGGAGGTGCCCACAGGGCGCCTACAGAGAGGGGCCCCCTGGGGTGCGGGGCTGGCCCTGGACCCTGAGCGGGGTGGTGCCCACAGCAGCCTGTCCCCGTGGGAGCTGGCCCGGGGCCTTGGGCAGGTCTCTGGAGAACAGACGGTGACTAGAACGGGGTCCGAGGTCAGGACGTGATGGGCAGTGCTTCTCAGTGCCCCCACCTCCGGCCTCTAAAAGGCCACCTGAGGGCAGCGTCCGAGGGTCTGGACAGGACCACCTACCCTCTGTGCCCGGTTTTGCCCTAATGACCTCCAGGACACAAAGACGCAGCTCAGACTTGGGGACCGCCCACCCCTGGAGGGGCAGCCCAGGGGGCGGACTCTCGGCTGGGGGCCCAGGTGGGGTACTGAGGACAGTGAGCAGACTGGGGGCCCAGGCACCAAGGCACAGGTGCGACCCCTAGCCCTGCCTGGCCGTGCGGCCTGAGACGCCTCGCAGGGAGCAGGGCTGCCCTCCCCAGCAGGCAGCTCAGCTTGGGGTGCAGGGAGGTGGCCTGACGGGGGGCCGGGCCACCTCAGGGGGCAAAGGCAGCAGCCGGGGCTGTGGCTGTCACCCCCGGTGGCCAGCACAGCTGTGTTCGCAGGAGCAAGGCCGTCCTTGGCTCCGGCCGTTCCCTGAACGGACCTATCTAAGGACAGGGCCCTCGACTCCGAAGGGGACCCACGACGGTCCCTCGTCCTTGGTGGCACGTCACACCAGGGATGGGGCCGCGGACCCAGGCGCCCCGGGCCCCTCGGGTCCGGCCTCGGCCCTCCCCCCGGCCCCGCGTGGGGCAGCCGGGGCCGGCCACGCGCTGAGAGCAGCCGGGGGCGGCACCACCCAGCGATCGGGCCGGCGGGCCGAGCGGGCCGCGGTGACACTCACCGCGCAGCCGTCCACCAGGGCGCGGATGTAGGGACAGTTGTCGTGGGACATCTCCTCGTCGTTGGAGCCCAGGAAGCGCATGGCCTTGTCGTAGCTGCCGGTGGCGGCGTCCTGCCAGGCCACGGACTGGAAGCAGTTGTAGGTGACGTTCTGGCGGGCGGAGGCGCTCAGCAGGCGCAGGAAGGTCATCTGCACCACGCCCACGGGGCTGCCCTCGGCGTCCACGTAGGAGAGCTGGGGGGCGGGACGGGGGTGCTCAGCCCAGGGGCGCACACAGCCCACGGTGGGGCTGCTCGCCGCTGCTGTCCGCTCAGAGCACGAGGCTTCTGGGGCACGGCGGGAAGTGTGTCCTCGTGGGGTGTCCCAGGACAGAGCCAGCCACGCCTCGCTTCCTTCGGGGACCTAAGTAACACGCCCACTCCCCTGTGCCTGACTGGACCCTACTCATCTTCTGGGGCTCAGCTCACGTGCCTCCTCCTCCAGGAAGCCCGCCTGGGGTAGGAGCCCCTGGTCCCCCCCACCCTGGCCTGGCTCAGCGTCCATGCCCCCTGCCAGCTGTAAGGCCCCAGCACTGGACCCTCCTGTCCCAGGTGGCAGGCGCCTGCTCTGTAGCCCTCTCTGGGCCGTGAGCTCCCCTGAGGGTAAGTGTGTCCCTGTCACTGTGCCCTGAAGAGAGCAGAGTCTCGGGAGATAACACTGATGAATGGAAGCCACCTGCCGAGTGCCACACGGTCCTGGCCCAGGGCCACAAGGGCGGGGGGCAGAGTGGGCAGAGGCCCCGGGCAGCGAGGTGCTCGGCCAACAGGCCGGAGGCCTGGCCCGGGGAAGGTCACAAGCCACAGGGCCAAGAGCCGAGGGCTGAGGTGACCCGTGCCCTCATGGGAGCACAGGGGAGCCGTGGGAGGCCGCCCGGGGGACAGCAGGGGCCTGGGGTGCCCCCCTTGGCCGAGCTCGGTGGGGCACATGGGGAACGACCCTCACTCTGCCCCAAGCCCAGGGCCAGGCATCGGGGAACAAGGACGTGCTGGTCCTCAAGTGACCTCCAGTCCCCAGCTCAGCTTCCCACAACGGGGCTCTCCGGCTCAGCGGGGCCTGGGGCTGGAACAGGGCTCCCCGAGAGATGAGGCCCGCAGTCCCCATCTTGCTTGTGAACCCCAGCTTTCTGAGTGCCCCCGACACGGCCGAGAGCACAGGTGCTTCTCCTGCCACCCAGGTCCCAGCGAGAGCCGTCTGTGCCCCAACGGCCAGGCCAGGCTCCCCTCCCAGACGCTGGCCGGGTGACGGCCGTCGGGCGTCCATGTCAGACGATGCAGCGGACAAACGTTGGGGTTTGAGGCCAGCGGGCCCCAATGTCACCGCTGCCACCGCACCGCTGTCCTGCCCCCAGCCGGTCCCAAAGAGCCACCCTGGCCACTGCCGGAGAACTTAAATGCACACGGCCCTCTCACCCTGTACACGTGACCACACAGCTGAGGGCGGCGGGGCCAGGCCCCGGCCCTGCGCCCTCCTGCGGGGCAGGGACAGCAGAGCCACCGGCCAACGCCAGCTCTGCAGGCTGCGCCCGGCAACCCCGCAGGCGGCCTCGGGGGAGGCCCGGGTACCCACCGCAGTCCACACCGGCAGGTGCTCCTCGTGGGAGGAAGGTGACTGACTCGGGAGAGGGTGCATGCGCGGGGCGGGGGGAGCAGTGGGGGGGTGGTGCCGGGCGCAGCAGGACCTGAAGCCGGTGCCCCGGGCGGAGCCCCAGGCCCCACCGTGAGACTCTGCCTCCCCAGGGATGGGGTCTCTGCAGGACGCCTCCGTGGGGTACGCCCCGGGCGGCCGGCCCAAGTGAAGCCGAGGCGGGACCTGCGTCGGATGGGCACGGGGACCAGAAACCATGCGTGGGGACATGGGGGACACCGGCATCTCCCCTGGACCCTCCCTTCGCCCCCGTCCCTGCTCAGCTGTGAAACGGGGCAGAGCAGGAGGGGGGCGTCCTGGGGGGACCATTTCCTGGGAGCGTGCTGAGTGGGTGCGGGGGCGTGAGCGGCCCGTCTGGGGACGGCAGGGCTGAGCGCCGCCTCCCTGAGCCTGGGGGCCGAGCCCCGCCCTGGCCCCTTCCCCAGCTGACCCCTGTGCCCCCCCGTTGCCTCCCCCTCGAGCAGCCAGGGCACCGGGTCCGCCCCTCTGAGTGGGCGTCTGCTTCAGGTCCTTCTGCGTGCCAGACACCCTCTCCCAGGGACAGTGCGGGGACAGTGCGTGGACAGTGCAGGGGAGCCAGGGGAGAAAGAGCAGCAGGGAGAGGGAGGGGGGCCTGAGGCGGGGTCCGCAGGCGCCCAGGTGAGCGTGAGCCTCAGCGTGGGCCCCGCCTGCAGCGACATGGAAACCGGGGACGGAGGGCGTGAGGGGTTAGTGACTAGCCGCCAGGTGCCTTGGGGACAAGGGCCAGAGCCACCCGCAAGTCCCCGCTCTGTGCGCCCGTGCGGGGCGGGATTCAGCGCCCTGCGGGGAGATGGCGGTGCAGAGGCCGGAGGCACGTCATGGAGGCCAAGAGCTGGCTTTCCAGCGAGGCGGGGCCGCTGAGCAGGGACAGCCAGACCCAAGGGGCGGCCCTGGCAAGCAGAGTGGGGCTCTAACGGGGCTCTAACAGCGCCTGCATGGGCCACGTCCTGGAGGCCTGGCCTGTGTGCCAGGAACCGGGCGTGGGCTCTGCCACGTTCCAGGACGGGGGCCCATCAGCCACACTCGACGTGCTCAGGGACAAGCGCTCCCCATGTGTGGACAGTTGCGGGCCTCACGCAAACAGCCTGGGCCAGCTCGGTCTCCACTGGCCGGGAACGCAGCACGGAGGGACACTGACTCTCCGTTTCCGGAGAGGACTGATTAAGGCTGATCCCCTGAGGTCCGTAAAGGGACTGACACAGCCGTGGGGGATGCCATGGAGACACCCCCAGCCAGCTCGGGGGTCAGGGAGGCCCCCGGGGCCCCAGCGGCCGCTGGCAGGGGCTGGTGGGGTGGCTGTGGAGAGGACTCGGGACGGCAGAGCGGCCCAGGGCCCGCAGCGGGTCCGGGCAGAGCAAGGCCCGCCTGCTCCCGCTCCTGCCGTCGGCCTCGGTCCCCGGCAGCCCCGCTGTGGCCCCGGGCGCCCTGCGTGGAGTGGCAGCTGCTCGCGGGCTGACGGGCGCTGCCGCGGGGGTGGCAGGGGCGGGCGCCAACGCTGCGTCTGGCTGTCACGTGCCGCAGGGTGGCCCGGCCACAGGGGCGCGAGCAGGCGTGGCATGGGGCGCCGTGTCCCATGCAGAGCCGTGAGCCAGGCCGTGCGGCAAGCAGGCGGCGGCCAGGGCACTTACCAGGGACCCTCGCTTGAACTGACTATACCAGGTAGAGGGCTGCTCTTTGGGCCAGCGGGCCATTTTACTCTGCAAGATAGGAAACGGGGGGGCTTGAAGGACACCCGCGGGGGGCGGGGGCGCCTTACCAGTTTACCGCGCTTGAATTCACTGAACCAGGAGCCCGGGTTTTCTTTGGGCCAAGAGGTGATTCTGGCCTGAACGTCCAGGAGGGAGGCGGAGAGAGAGAGAGAGACAGAACAGCTCGGTTACTTCTCCGTCCTGCAGACACGCCTTCGCCCCGCTGGGCGGCGCCTATCCCGGCTCCCGGTGGCTGGCCAGGGCGGGTGGGATTCCTTTAGGTGCCTCTACCTTCCCCCCACCGCCCTCACAGAGCTGGGGCCCCCAAGACCATGAGGACAGGGGGAGTCTGACGCCTGCTTTGAACGCAGGTCACAGGCTGCATGGTAGCATTTGCTGCACATCCGGCATGAAGCACACTGCCTGGCCCTTGGTGACCGCTGAGAGATCCTGTGAAGAGCGGATGGACAGACGGACGGAAGGAAGGAAGGAAGGAAGGAAGGAAGGAAGGAAGGAAGGAAGGAAGGAAGGAAGGAAGGGAGGGAGGAAGGAAGCAAAGACGATGGAAGGGAGGGGTAACTGAACGAAAGGTCGGTCACAGGCTGCGACTGTGAGCTGAAGCTCATGGTGAGCTCGGGAAGAACGAGAGGGCATCCCGCTATCTGAGCCCCGGGCCCCAGGGTTGATGCTATGTGCATGGGGACACCTGGGGACAGGTGGGCAGGAGGCCCTGCCAGGCCCCCCTGGCGTCTTGTGACACAGCTGGACGGGCTGGGTGTGATGTGTGTGTGAGGTATGCATGGCCGGGCCCGCTCTAAGGGACAAGCGGCCGGGGGCGGGAGGGTCCCCTACAGCATTAGCCATGTCCCGGGCTCTGTGCCCCCGATGGAAGGGGAGGGACCCCACTCAGCGTCTGCTCTGTGCCGGGCTGGGGCCCCGCGGTGCCACGGGGCAGTGCCTGAGTCGGGAGCACGGCCACTGGCTCAGGGCAGGGCGTAGAGCCACACGGCCCAGCAGCTACAAAGCGCTGGGGCCACAGGTGCGGAAGTGGCAGTGAGGCCCCTCGGTGCCCCCGCCCACTGCCCACCCGCTGCACCACGGGCTGCGAGGAGTCCGGGCTGTCCTGCTGGTGCCCCAGCAGGGAGGCCACTTGCCGAGGAGAGAGGGCGACCCTCCGGGCCTCTGACCAGGGTGTGAATTCTCTCTTGACCCTCAGCGGGTCTGTGGCTGGCAGAGCAGGTTACCCTGGGTTTCACATTCTGAGCTGGTGCGGGGGGGCGTATGTTTACAACAGAGGTCCCCAAATCGTCCCCATCAGTGGGGAGCCCCCATTCCTGTGATCCAGGCCTTCTGGCACAGGCGGTGCTGCCCCCCCCCCGGGGTTACAGGGAGGTTTGGGGGTGGAGCCCAAGACCGAGGGGCACAGTGACCCTCTGTCCAGCTGAGAGTGCTCACGGGCGCCAGGCCACTGGGAGTCACGACCACAGGCTGCCGGCTCCAGCCGGGCCTGGCCCAAACCCCTGGCAAGCACGGTCTCCTCGACCCGGCCGTCCTTGTGGCAGGACAGCCAGCCCTCTGAAAGGGACGTCGGAGGAGGGCCTGTTCAGGCTGCTGCAGAGGCCACTGTGGCCGGCGTCTCTGTCACCTTCCCCTGTAGAGACCTTGTGCTCCTCACCTGTCCTCGGCCACAGCGGGCCCAGCGCAGACACACACTCGACCAAGGCAGCACACACCTGCCGTGCACACTCAGCTACGCACACATGCCACCCACACGTCTTCCTGTACACACCACTCACACCTGCCTGTATATACACACCATGCACACACCTGTCTGTACACACCACCCACACGCCTGTCTGTACACACTCATACATACTACCCATATGCCTTGCTGTACACACTCAACACATGCCACCCACACACCTGTCTGTACACACCACCCACACGCCTGTCTATACACACTCATACATACTACCCACATGCCTTACTGTACACACACACATGCTTGTCTGTACATACACACCACCCACACGTCTGTACACATTCACATGCCACCCACACACCTGTCTGTGCACACTCACCACTCACACACCTCCCTGTACAAACACACCATGCACACACTTGTCTGTACACACCACCCACACGCCTGTCTGTATACACTCATACATACTACCCACATGCCTTGCTGTATAGACACACACATGCTTGTCTGTACACACTCACCACCCACACGCC
The DNA here is from genome assembly GCA_004027375.1 of Macroglossus sobrinus. Lineage (NCBI taxonomy): Eukaryota > Metazoa > Chordata > Mammalia > Chiroptera > Pteropodidae > Macroglossus > Macroglossus sobrinus. The sequence goes on along the minus strand of PVKZ01006317.1, from coordinate 4,379 downwards.
TATCTGTACACACTGTTAAGCTGATACCCACAAAGTCTCAGTGGACCGGAACCTCACTGCCCAAAGCTCTCCGCTGAGCTGACCACGGTCCCGGAATCCGGGCCCATACCCCCCCCAACGGTGCGCTGGGGCCACCTTTGCCCCCAGGGTCCTCCCGTGGGTTTCCGGTTGGTTGGAGACGTTGAAGGGGGATTAGCCCAAGCTGCGGCTGAGGCCCCAGCACCGGGGTGGTGGGAGAAACGCCCACGGACCCCCACCCCTCCACTTCCGGGGCCCCCCATCGCCAAGACTTCCTCCGCCAGCCACGTGAGGGCTAGTCCTGGGGGAGAGCCCCGACCGTGCACCCTACAGCCGCACGCGTGAGCGGGCGGCGCCCCACGGGGAGGCAGGGGCGGCGGCGGGCCACTCACCCCCTCGGACTTCTTGTCGGGGAAGACGCACGTGGCCCCTCCCGCGGTGAAGTTGCAGTACACTTTGAAGGAGTCCCGGGAGCAGCCCTGGTTCGGGTCCACCCAGTATTCACCTGGATGGGGGCGGGGCGGGGCGGACGTGAGGACAGCACCCCGGAGGGTTCCAGAAGCCGCTGCCCCATTTCAGGGCAGCGCCTACACTCGCGCCGGGCCCACAGGCCACCGGCACGGCCTCCCGGGGTCGGGGCTGCGGTCGGCTTTTCCTGCTGGGCCCCAGAGCCGAGGGGTCAGTCTCATGATGCCCGGAGCACGAGTGGACGCGGGTACGGGGTTGGGGGTGGGGGCGCGTGCTTGGGGGCGGGGCGGGGAGGCGGGCCCCCTGTGCGGGGCTGGTGGGTGGAAACGGGGAAGGCAGATGCCCCGTGAACTCTGGGGGCCCGCGAGCTGGGGTCAGAGGTGACTGGGCCACGGCCCGCCCGCCTCATGGGAGCCACAGTCGGGCTGCCCAGAGCCACGGCAGACCCGTGTCATTCTATCCTCCCGTGGGCGGGCGGCGCTGGGCAGACGCGGTGTCAGCGCCCTCCACTGGACAGACGGGGTACACAGACTCGGGGTAGTGCCAGCTGCCTGCGAGACGCTGGCGAAGCGGGTGCTGGAAACTGGCTCTGGGGGACCCCAAAGTCTCGCGCTCTTCCCCAGCCTCCTAGGATGTGTCCCTGTGTGAGGCCTCTGCAGGCTTCGGGGGGACTCCCAGACATCCCCACTGCATAGATGGGGACACCGAGGCTGGATAGGCATGTGGCCACCCCGCCCCGCCCCTGGCTCATCCATGGCCCCGGCGTGCTGCCCTACCGTCCGGGAAGTCGGGGTACAGTCCCTACTGTCCGTGAAGTCGGGGTACAGTCCCTCCCGTCCGGGAAGTTGGGGTGCAGTCCCTACCGTCCGTGAAGTTGGGGTGCAGTCCCTACCATCTGGGAAGTCGGGGCAACATAGCTGCAGTCCCTACCGTCCAGGAAGTCGGGGTGTAGTCCCTAGCGTCCACGAAGTCAGGGTGGCATAGCTGCAGTCCCTACTGTCCGGGAAGTCGGGGTACAGTCCCTACTGTCTGAGAAGTTGGGGTGCAGTCTCTACTGTCCGGTAAGTTGAGGTGCAGTCCCTACCATCCGTGAAGTCGGGGTGCAGTCCCTCCCATCCGGGAAGTCGGGGTGCAGTCCCTACCATCCGTGAAGTCGGGGTACAGGCCCTACCGTCTGAGAAGTTGGGGTGCAGTCCCTACTGTCCGGGAAGTCGGGGTGCATCCCTCCCGTCCGGGAAGTCGGGGTGGCATAGCTGCGGTCCCTACCGTCTGGGAAGTCGGGGTGGCACAGCTGCGGTCCCTACCGTCCGGGGAGTCGGGGTGGCACAGCTGCGGTCCCTACCGTCCGGGGAGTCGGGGTGGCATAGCTGCGGTCCCTACCGTCCGGGAAGTCGGGGTGGCACAGCTGCAGGTCCCGGCAGGTCCGGGCCGGGTTCTCCTGCGTGCCCAGGGGCCGCTTCATCTGCTCGACCTCCAGCTTGAGCGAGTGCAGCGAGCCGAAGATCTCCTCCATGCCGTCGGCGTAGTCCACGTAGCCATCGGCGTCCCCGTCACCCAGCAGCTGGCTGGCGTCGATGCTGCGCCGGGTGCGGGCCGCCTGGATCGGCAGGGGCTGGATGACCTCGCCTGGGGGGCCCTGGAGGTGGGGCAGGACCACATGGGCGCCGGGCCATGGACACCGGCCACCACAGCACGGTTCTCCTCGCGGGCCCGCCCCTGGCACGCTCCACACCTGTGCCCTCCGCCAGGCTCCGCCTGCGCCACGCACTGCCCTCCCCCAGCCTGGGCCCAGGTGCCCTGCGGGCCTGGCTGCGGCACATGGCCCAGCCCTGGTGTTGGCGAGTCCTGCCCTCAGCTAGACTCTCCTCTTGCCCCTGCCCCCAGCCCGGGCTGCGCACAGTGGGGCCGCATTAATGCCTGCAGTGCCACAAGGCTTCATTCACAGGGCTGTGTCTGGAGGCCCCGCCCAGCATAAGGGCAAGAGTTGAGAGGTGACTCCGCCAAAGGGGGCGCTCCATGGTGTTCACTGCCGTGGCTTATCATGGGGCTCCGTCCTGCACCTCTGAGCCTTATCTAGAGCTGTCCACCTGATGTGTGCGCGCACAGGCGCACACACATGCACACATAGGTGTGTACACATAGAAGTACACACATGCACCTGTGCACACACCCACACAGGCACACACAGGCACACACATGCCCACAGGTACACACATACACATATGCATGCACACACACACATAGAAGTACACACATGCACCTGTGCACACACCCACACAGACACACACATGCCCACAGGTACACACATGCACGTATGCACACACACACACAGAAGTACACACATTCATGTCTGCACACGCCCACACGGGCACACACAGGCGCACACATACACATGTGCATACACACATGTACACACACACACACACACACACACATGTGCTCTCCCCCTCCATCTCTCTCACAGACTCCCCCAGGGAGCTGGCCTGGGGTGGCCGCTTTCTCTCGGCTCCACCCCGGAGATAGGCCCCAGCACGCCACGCGCCATGTGCCACGTGCCACGCGGGCTCTGTGAAGTCTCAGGGCCCGAGCAGCACCCACAGGCCCTCCCGCGACGCCCTTGCACTAGGCGAAGCCCCACTCCCACACCCCACTCCCACGCCTTCGCGGCTGCTCACCGGCAGGCCGGGGGGTCCGGGGTGGCCTGCCTCACCCTTCGGGCCGGTTGGACCCTGGGGAAAAGGAAAGAGAACCCCTGTGACCACTGAGGCTGATGTGACTTAACCCCCCTTGGAGCCCAGGGGCCCGACAGCCGGTGTGGGGAGGGTGTGGGGGCGGGTCCGGGGCCCCTGTCGCCCCCCAGTCCCAGATGCCCCGAGAGGGGCTCAAGGGCACAGAGTCCTTTCTGCGAGGCAGGGAGTAGCAGCCCGGCCCCTGGCCGGGGACGACTCAGGCTGGGCACAAGCTCGGGGCAGCTCGGCGGGGGAGGAGCGTGGAGGACTGCAGGTCGGGGAGGGTCCAGATGGGTCCCCCACGGGCCCACGCAGGTGCGTGCCACTCACCGAGGAGCCCTTAGCACCTTTTGGACCAGGAGGGCCCTGTGGAGAATGGGGGGGCAGAGTGTTAGCGAGCAGGCAGCCCCTTCCCCTCTAGACACCTGCCTTTGACCCCCAGTCCCGCTCAGGCCCAGCCCAGTCTCCACCCCTCCTCATGTCCCTGTTCCCCCCTCCAGGAGTCCAGGAGGGAGGGGAGGGGGTTGGGTGTGGCTGGTGCTCCCCAGGCGGAGGCAGAGAGGGTCCTCTCCGCCCCAGCTCAGCCCCCACCTCCCCAGCCAGGAAGTCACCAGTCAGGCAACAGAGTCAAAGGTCAGACCAGCCACTAGCCTCAGGCCCCACACAGGGCTCCCCGCCCATGGGTGGCTCGCAGCCCCGGCCAGCATTGGTCGGCCGGGGCCACCTTGGTCCTGGGCACCCGGGCCCAGGTGAGCACGGAGGCTGGCTGGAGGCGGGTGGGGCAGGTAGGAGGTCACAGGGACTCCAGTCTTTAGGGTGCTGGGTTTCCCAGCCCCAGCTGGGTGCGTGCAGATGGGTCCAGCTCCTCAGGAGGGTGGGGGGCTGGCCACCGCTCTCCCCCTCACCTGAAGCCAGGGCCCAGGGACCCACTTCCTGCAGCCACTCGGAACCCCGGTGGGAGTCCATGAGCAAAGCCACCCCGGGCCCCGATCCCGGGTTCTCGCGCTGCCCTGTGACGCCCACGGCCGGCCCACCCGCCTCCCTGCTCTCCCAGCAACCTTCGGGGCGCCATGCACCCCTTCCAGATACACACCGGCAAGCCGGGGGGGCCCGGGGGTCCGATCGGGCCGGAAGGACCAGTGATACCCTGTGGAGGAGCAGAAA
>PVKZ01006316.1:0-36957 GCA_004027375.1 Macroglossus sobrinus | reverse complement strand
GCCGGGGCAGGAGGCACACACAGCCAGACTTAAAGGACGCGCTCTCCAGTTTGCTGTGTCATCCCAGCCAGACCAGCACCAACACGCGTTCCAACAGCCCGAACGCGGACAGCTCCCCCAGTCTAACGGCTGCGAGATGCTGCTTTGTTTTGGCCTTAATTTTCATTTTCTGGGTTTATTTACTGGCAGTTCAGTTTTCTCTCCTGTGACATACCTGTTTGTGTCTGCCGCCCAGTTTGCAGCTCTCAAGACGTGTGGAGCCATGTTTCTGTTTACTCTCCGGAACACTAACCTCTCGTGGGTGACACGTGTCACGACTACAACCTGTGATTTACCATTTTTTCCTCTGGTGCCCTATAACCTTTCATTTTAATACGCTTAAATGTATCCTTCTTTTCCAGTATGGTCAATGCATATTTGGGTAGCTGTTTAATAAACTCAAAATTACAAAAGTATTGCTTTATTTTTTTTAAAAATACTGTTTTTCCTTGAACAGAAAATGTAGAATTGAGGTTTGTTGGGTGTGAGGTAGGGGTCCACATCCACTATTGTTTCCCATTATCACGGGTAAGGTAACCAGCAGCGCAGGAGCCATTAATTAAATGGGCCCCTTTTTCCGTGATCTGATTATAAACGCGGAAGAACCTCGGGTTTTCACATCCGCGGCAGCGGACTTGGCGCTCTCAGCCCCACCGTCCCCGGCCAGTCCATGTGTGGACACAGCCAGTCGGGCTCAAGGTGACTCTTTTCCTTCTTCACCTTCCCCGTGACCCGGCCTTGCCCTTCCTCACACACTGAGGAACCGGGCTGTGGACTCCCTCGGGAGACTCGGGGGTGAACAGAACCGCAGTGAACCCACCTGCCAGCGAGGGGAGGTGACAATCCCACAACGCTGACCCTTCCTGTCAGTGCGCACGAAGGCCTCTCGCTTTTGTCTTTCTTTAAAGTGTTACAATATTCCCACGGACGACTTCAAGCCCCTTTTCTTCCGCTCAGATGTTCCCACCAGCACTTTCCAGGTTTCGTGGTGGCATAAAATGGCAACTTTTCAGGACTGGGACATGTACTATGATCGTCCTAAAATTTTAAAGAAAGAAAGAAAAAGAAATCCACTGAAACGCCACTTGGGCCCCCGCTCTGACTTACACTTCCCAATACCACTTTGAATCATTTCTTATCTTTCCAAGCTGGTTTTCGACTTCGTGGTTGCCCTTGATGTCTTATTACATACATTTAATAACATAAGGAGAAAAAACCTAAACAACGTACTATATACTTGAAATTAATACTTAAAAAAAAAAAGAAAAATCGCTCGATCTTCCACTCCCCCAGCCAAACAAAACTAGACGTTTAAACCACCAGCTCCGATCGGACACCGCTCTGCACGGAGTCCGCTGGGTCGTGTGTCCGTTTCGGAACCACTCCCGGCAACTGTCCTCACCGGGCCTCGAGGAGCCGTGCCGGGCGGCTCGTCCACGCCGTCCGCATGCCGCAGTCCTCCCGTGGGCCGGCCTGGCCGAGCAACCAGCACGTTCGCCTCCTTCTCACGCCGACGTCCCACTCTAGTTCCGTCGATTTCAGGCCCAGTGTGAGCACACGGAGCATAACGTGAGCGCTTGCTCAGAACCCGTGAGGGCGAGGGGCGGGCGTAGCGTCTAGCGTGTGACAGGCTGTTTGTGACATGGTGGTGATGGAGCACCCAGCGGTCCAGGCACTAAACAGATGAAGCTAAGTTACTCAACGTCTCCAGACAGTGACTAAGATGTCCTAACATATCCATTACCATTCTCTTCGGGGAAGAACCCTTCCGCCCCACTCTGGGTCGTGCCGGAAACACCCTCTGACATGGGGAGTGCACGGCCACCCGCCCGGCTCCATCCGGCCAGACCTCAGCCATGACTTCCCGAGCAGACGGGGCTGTGCGCCTGCGAGGTCCTGCAGCCTCGCGTGACAGATGGCAGTAACGAGCAGCGCAGACCCTGACTTGCATCCTCCCGCGACAACGGGGTTGACTTTCAGTAGCTGCACGTTCTAAAACTTCCCAACAAGCCCAGCTGTGTGCCGAGTCCCAGAGCAGCTTCTTGGGAGACTGAGGGACTCTGAGCGACGCCTGCGTGCGTCAACGGCCAGCTCCCCTCGGCGAGGGGTGGGGTGGGGACATGGGGACAGAGAAGCGTGGTTATGTGCCATCAAACATGGGCGCCACAAGCCGACGGGATAGAACACAGGTCTGAGGTCTAAAATGAACTGTTTCCAAGTGGGCAATGCCATAAACAGACATTTGTTCCATTTCTGCGTCACCGTGATGTTCAGCTTCTATGAACAAGGTTTCATCAAAGCCAAACATGAAAAAAAAAGTGTGAAATAATAGAAAAGAAAGAGACCCTTAGTGACATAAAACTTTACAACAATTACGGAACAAGGACTTTAATGAACTCCATATTGCAATGAAAACACTGAGCACTTAACGATTACACGACACGATCAGCACTCGCTCCCACACGGCACTTACAAATGCACACTTTCCCCGTTTTTCACAGATTTCAGAACAGATACTTTACACGGGGTTCTTCAGATTGCGAAATATGTACAGACACGGACGTGCAGTGGTCGAGAGCGTTGCTCTGTCCAGCAACGGGTCTCGCGTGAAGTTCGCCGCCAGTCGCGTTGTCACTGACATTCCTTCCACTACGAAATGAAATTCGGGACGTGTCACAGGACAAAAACACTCTCGTTTCCAGACTAGTTCATGAGATCGTGTGTGGCTGATCACAGAATCTGAGCCGTGTACACAACTCATTTGCACACGCGCACACACCCGATCCCCAGGCTCCCTCCATAGCCAGAGCAGCTGGAGGGGACCCGTCAGAGGACACGCGGCCGCTGGCAGGGACGCGCCCCCCTCCTGGGACCCGGCTAGCACACCACGCACCCTCTCGGAGCCGAGGGGAGGTGGAGGGGCACCGGCCTGCATGGGACTGAACAGCCATCGCAAACGTGGATCTAGAAGCTTCGGTGTTTTTCATCGGGCACAGATCTGGTTCTTAGGTCTGACTGAGCGGCACGTGTGGGCGTTTCGAGGTCCCTAATGCTGATGCTAAGGCGCCCAGTCGTTCACATTAAGACACGAGGGAACTGGAGCTTGTCACTGACAAGTGGCCGCACTCACGCCTTCGGGGGTGTGGTGAGCAGAGGAGACATGGCCACTCAGGAGAGCGGGACAGACCCTGACACTCAGGCCACACAGTGCCAGGCCTTTGTTCTCAGTGTGCTCAGGTGTCCTCGGGTGTCCCCCAGTCAGCACCCTCACCCCGCAGGACGGTGCGGCTGGCTTTTCCTGCCCGCCCCCCATCCCGCATACATCCTGGCTGTGTGGCCCACTTCAGCGTCACCTGTGACTTGGGGCCGAGGTCCCAAAGGTTAGCTACTGCAGGGCCTGAGCGACAGGACCCAGGGTGGCCCCCAGGCAGCCTGCACTGTCACACTGCACCTCATTCAATGGCCCCCGCCCTGCGTCACCACAGCACGAGACACGCAGGCAAAGGGCTGCCCAGAGTCACTTTCAAGGTGACCCTCTTGTGCCTCCCCAAGGGGCCCGTCTCCCAGTGGACACACTCACAGGATTAAAAACACGAAGGCAGCACACTGAGGTGTCTCCACCAGCACTGACCCTATGACAACACGCGCTCAGCGAGCGCCAGGTACGGTAACTGCTGAGAAGGCAGGAGTGACGGGCCTGCGCCAGCAGTGGGAGAGTTGGCACTGGAGGTGGCCGGGCCGCTGAGACGAGGGTGTCCCGTCACCTGCGAATGACCGTCTGGCTCTGCCTCGTCAGCGGGTGACGCGCCTTTCATCTGCTGTCTCGCCTGCCTTCTGGGCTGAACTAGAAGTCACAGCGCTCGGCGGGGCCGGTGACACCCCGAGTTCCGAGCACACTTGTTTCTGAGGTAGTACTCGTTTATTTGCATTGCTGGCTCTCCAACACCACCAAGGAAGTGGACCCAGGTAGAAATACGCAAACCAAAGGTGCAGAAAATAAATAAGGTTCCGTTTTCAGGTAGCAAGGCCCGCTCGAAAGGTCAAGTCACATTCCATGGATAAATCGTGTGAAACTTCTGAAGACTGTTTATAACCACGGCTATAAACTAAAGTGCTTTAAGTCTGCTAAAGATCTGAAATCAGTGATTAAAATCATTCTGTTTTAGAATTTGCGAATATGAGACCTCAGGACATTGAAATGATTTTCTGTAAAAAGAGCAAACACTTTTTTTTTCCCAAAAGAAACTGAATGTTGCAAACAACATTCTATGCTACTTTCTGAGATTCTAAGATCCAGGTTAATTTCACAGAACTGTAACAGAGAAAGAGCTGACGTGATTACAGGACAGCACCGGCTACCACCTCACGCGGCGACGGAGGCGGGGTTTCTGAGCATCCCCGCCCTCCGCAGCCAACGCCGACTCAGCTCCGCAGTCTTCCCAGGACCAGGCAGATTTGTAGGGCTGTTCCAGAAACGCCAGACGACTCGCGCTCACGCTGAATCGCACACGATGACGCCTCCCGTCAGCGGTCCGATGCCAGCGAGTCACCCGCGACGTGCTGCAGAGAGGGCCTTGGTTCCCACGGACCGGAGGATGCCAGCACACGCACAAGACGGTAAGAAACACGACCACAGTTCTGTACATTTCATGCAAGCTGGGTACACTGTGAAAAGGACATATACAAATCACCCTTCTCAGGGTCCAGCTCTCACAGAAACGGCTGATCGGTGTGAGAAAGGCCTGCATCGGTCACAGGTCCACGGCAAACGACGCGACGGAGGAACGCCGGCCGCCTCATTTTTCTTGTAGCAACGCAGGGATGTTGATGTTCCAGCCAATGGCCTGCCTGTCAAACCCGCAGGTGAAGAGGTTGCACACGGGGTGGTCCTCGCTCCACGCCGAGCAGCACACCATCCTCCTGTGGCCCTGTCACCGATCAGACAAGCCAGAATTAGTGTGTCATTCCCGAAGTATGCGAGCTGTAACACTGCATCCGAACTAACACGTACGCTACAGGCGGGATCAGGCAAAGCGGGCGGAAACTCTGAGCACGGCTACGGGCCCCCAGGAGCACGCTGGCAAAGGCCTCGCCGTCACGAATGAAGTCAGACGCAGCACGAACTAGCAAGATGCGCACGGAAAGCACTTAGTGGTTCTTATGAAACTGAGATTACAGTCAGCCAGGAAAAATATATATATGATCAATAGGAAATGTTTTAATGAATAAATTAAGCTACGTAAATCTGGGAATAAATTCAAATACCATGTTAACAAATAACTGGTTCCGGTGTGAAAGCAGCTGGGAAGGCAGCACATTTGGTGACAAGTAAGACGAAGAACAAATCGTCTCTCGGGAACTGCAGCTGAACGCGGGAACGTCGGAGGAGCTGAGCTCCGAGCCTCTGGAAGATTTCCCGTGCGGTGTAAACACGCAAAGAGCAAGGCCTCAGCACGCGTCACACGCGGCTGGACACGCGGCCACGAAACCAAACCCCCGGGAGGAGCAGGGCACGGGCAGGACCAGTGCCGAAGCCGGGTGCCCAGTGCGGGGAACGCCCAGGCGGCACCGGAGGGCAGGTGACGACCAGGGCTCAGGCGCGCCCCGCGGGACGCCCACTCTGGGCTCCAGCACAGCCTTGCAGCACGTGTGGCCCCCGAGAGCTCACAGGCGGGGCCCAGGGGGCTCCTGACATGCGGCCTCCACGCCTGCCAGAGTCCCAGACGCCAGCCAAGACCCCGAGTGTCGCCTGCAGGCGCCGGCCCCTCCTCCCTGCAGCTCCCCGCCGCGGTCCACACCCCGGGGAACGTCACTGACACATTCCCGAAAAAGCAATTTCACCTCGTGAGCCCATCACCCTTGCTACGAAGCTCAACTAAGTGTCACCGTCTGCTTTTATATCTGTCAGCTGAAAGAAGCTGGGACGACAGGAAACAAATTTCCAGCTGTGGTTCTGTGACACTGAAAACCCTATTTGTTCACCTGCAGATGTGTTCCAGGTTCACGACGGAACGCAAGGTCACTTACCAGCCTCAAAGGCAAGCCTGCTCACGAGCCACTTTAGGGACACGTCGTGCGAATGGACATCTACAACCCCAACCAGGCCACGCGTGACAAAGACCGAGCCTGTCACGGGAACTGGCGCCAAGAAGTCCCAACCTCCAAGGGGACGGGCTCAAGGGGCGAAGACACCGCCCCCGCATCCGTGCTTCTGAACACAGACACGGTGCCGCACGCAGGCGCGGCCGGGGTGTGCCAGGGACACCCAGCGGCCACCAGACTCCAGTCCTAGGCAAGCGACCACAGCTTTCACGGTCACCTGACTCACGACCAACTGTGTGAGTCTTCTGGGACTTGCACTCGTGAACCACCCCCTTCAGACAGTACGCGTGGGAGCACACGGGGACAGCGTGCTTTCAGAAAGCACAGAGGGCTGTCACGCAGCGGTGTCACTTGGAGAAGAGGTGTTGCTGTCAGCAGCCAAACCCATAGGACCGCCCAGGCCTGTGGTCCCTAAGCCCTGTCCCACGGGGCCGGCCTGCGGCTCATGGCTGAGCCAAGGCTCCCCCCGCGGTGGGACGGGGCAGCCACACCATGGGCACGAGCAGCTGTGCAGGGGCCTGGGCCGCAGACACAAAACTGCATCAAGGCCCAGGCCTGCTTAGAAAGAGAGCAGTGGCACAGTGACACGCAGAAAAGGCCAAAAGGAAGCAGAAGAGAGTGACCGTGTGCGGGGGCTCAGTCAGGCACGGAGCCCTGAGAGAGGCTGCCCGGGCCAGTGGGGTCACCTGCCACAGCCCCACCCATCTCCGCCCATGGGAGGGGCTGCGGTATCACTGACAGGGCTCTGTCTCAAACTCAGAGCCCCCCGGGACGTGATCCTACAGAGGCTGCCGGGCACCCCACAGTAACGGGGTGGGCAGGTCTGAGCCAATGCCACAGCCCAGGCGAGCGTCACAGGCGGTACTGGCACCACAGTGAATACTGACCCGACTCCCCTGCACCATCTGGGCCCAATGTACAGCCACCGCCTCCCAGGAAAGCCACCAGCAGTGGACTCAGTCCTGGTGACCCATGGACTGGGGTGGAGGGGCCGTCCTGCCCTGAGGAGCCTGCACAGGCTGACCACGCAGGCGCCTGGCATTCACGTGTTCCCAGGGTGCTCGAGCTCAACAGCCCCCCAAGACAGCTAACCAGGGCGCGCCCACCGACCCACGCGAGCCAGCTCCTGAAATGTGGCTGGCGAACCGGACGCCCGATTCCATTAGGGTTAATCTTAAAAACTGATGCTCAGTTCAGGTCCTGGGACACGTTCTTGATGTTAAATTTTAACACTAAACACGCCAAGTGTTTCCAGATGGAAGTCCACTGTCCAGACTTAGCAAGAGAGCGAGAATGGGACATCGCTAACGTTTTTATACGATGATAAGCTGAAATGACGTCATTCGGATATAATGACTGAAGATGCTGTGAAGATGACGCGTCTCCTTCCCATCAGCGAGCCGCGCGCGGCCCGCAGCGGCGTCCACGGGCCCCGGGGCCGGCCGCCGCACCGTTACCTGCCGGCTGCTGCGGGGCAGCCGCGCCAGCCGCACCCCGGACATGTCGAACAGCCTCACTTGCCGGTTGTCGTGCGGCAGGGCAATGATTTTTTGGCCGACGCACACATTGATCCTGCAAAGCAGAAATGAAAAAGGGTCACGTGTGAAGCAGCGACAGCTCCGTTTACGCGCACCTCAGGACAGAGCACGTTACGAACCGCAAGAATCACTCGTGCAGGCTTCAGGGCCAGAGACCCGCTTACTCACACACGACTTGCAGGGGCCCTATCGATGACACACCGAATCTACACACCAGACGTGGCACCACGACCAGCCCAAACCACCCTCCCCGTCACGGCAACGGCTGAGCCACAGCAACGTCCCGCACCTGTTGATGGCGGAGTCTGTCCGAATGGTTGCAATGGGGGACCTCATGTTCTTCAGATCCCAGACCTTGACGGTGCGGTCGTCACTGCCCGAGACGACGTTATCCCCGACAGTGAACACGGCGGAGGTCACAGTGCTACAAGAGAAGCGCAGGGTCAGAGCCGCGGGCCGCGCCCCCGAGTCCGCCGAGAGCGGATCGGAGTATCTGAGCACACAAGGGGGAGGGAGGTGACAGTGGCGTTAACCAGCCTGATCGCGGTGGCTACCTCGGTGTGCCTGCGTCACACCGTTCACTGTAAGTACACTCAAGCCTACTTCTCAAGGACAGCTCAATAAAGGAGGAAAACATGTTAAAGATTAAAAAAAAGTGTCAAGAACATAACCCCCGACAACCCTGGCCCCAAATAACAGCCTCCCAGAATATTTAAGAGACGTATTTTTTCAGAAGCATGAAAACTAACTACAAATCACAAATATCTCGTATGCATAACCTCCTTATACAATCTCAAACCATTTTTATTTCACATAGATCCTAAAACAAGGAATAAACAAGTTAGGTTCAGAAAACCCAGGTCCTACCCAGACCATGGGCCTAAAACTGCTCGCCCAGCGCTACACACGTACGGAGTCCCTGCCGGGGGGCCTGAGCCCCGGCACGGCTGGTGTGGGGAGACCACTGCCGTGGGCGCCCCACGCACGTGGGCTGAGCAGCCTCCCAGCCTCCGCCTACCGACGCCAGGCCCGCCCCCTCCCCCAAGGCACGCCACGTGTGAGACGACGGGGAGAGCCTGGAGCTTCGACCCAAAGCCCATCTGACTGCCCTACTTAAAACCATCAACGCCAGGGCCAGGCCGAACAGGGGTCACGGCCCCCGTGCGCCACGACAAGGCCAGAAGAGCCCACCCTGGCCGCGGGGAGCCGCTCCGTGCACGGGGTCTCAGGAGGAGCAGGCCACGCTCAGCGGGGACCGCTCTGCTAAACAAACAGGGCGTCTCCACAAAGGACCGCCCAGCCCTGTGACAATGAAACGCTGAGACGCTCGGCCTCCCATAAATCACAGCCCTGGCAGGTATTGTGGGCGTCAGGGAGAAGCGGGCACCGGGCGGGCGGCCTCCCGCGGGAGCGCAGGCACCACGGCCGCGCGCCGGGAAGCTCAGACTCTGCCAAGCTCCCGCCGACTCATTTATCTTGTCGCCAGGAGCAGCCGTGCATGGGCTTCCAACTGACAGCGCGCCCCTCCTCGCCGCACCCCACTGCCCGGTCTGGCACACTCTGCTCCCTGCGAGGGTCTCCATCAAGGAGCGAGTGCCACGCTAGCAGTCCTCATTAGGGCTAACAGCTGTCCTGCCGGCACACAGAGCCGCAGAGCTGTTCCGCATGACAATCTGCCGAGACACAGGGCTGAGGGACAGGGTGGCTGGGGGGAGCCTGGCTGCGGGGCGGACGGTGGGCACGGCCTGGGGCACGGGCTACGGCTGCCCAGGTCCACCGGTGTCATCTCGGCGTGGCCCTCACCTCACCAGCAGCGGCCTGTGCGGTGTGCTGCGGCGCGCACACAGGCTCCGACACCCGTCGCCCCAACGGGCTGAAGTGACAGAGAGACCGCGGCGTCTTCCGCCAGCGAGGCAGAGCCCTCCCACGCCCGCCCACGCAGGAGGCCTGCACACACAACGTGACCGCCGTGACCGTGGCCTCTGCGCAGGGAGCCGCCAGGTCACCCCCTTTGTCACCACTTCCCCGCGTTTACAGACGGGGCCTCGGGCAGGCGGGCGCGGGCACGGGCACACTGGGGGCCTCCGAGCACGTGTGCGCACTGGGCAGAGCTCAGGGCACACCGCAGCCTGTCCTGTGCAACCTTGGCCCCCGGAGACACACGGAGCCTCGACTCCAAATGGCCCATCTCACTCCGGCCGGGTGGGCCGGACTGCACAGCCACCCACCAGCCGTCTGCCAAGGACGCGGAGTGCCCCGTGCTGGCCTCTGCTGCGTGCGCGACAACCCAACGGGGCGGGGGCGACCAGAGGAGGGGGCGGTCTGGCTTTCACGCCATGTGCAGGGCCCGCTGCCGGCCCACCTGGGAGGCTCTCGGCCCCCTCGGGACGGCTCCCCCAGTGACCAGGTCTGTCAGTGGCAGGAGGCAGGGCTCCAAAGGCGGCTCGCCGGCACAGCTGCCCATCCCTGCGGGCCTGCGCCAGCGGGCTCACTGGCCAAAGAGGACTCAGGACGGGCCAGACCCAGCAGCGCCGGGGACATGTCATGCCGTCAGAGCGTGCCTTCCTCCTAACAGCACACCGAGAGCTGGGAATAGCACATACGACACTCAGTACCATTTTCTCCTTTGTAAGTATATGAATTTAGTACTTAGTGTTAAATATCTCCTCTGAGTATTTATAAATAAAAGCATATGAAACTGTCCTAACTTTAAAGCAATTACTATAATTTTTGACTGATTTTTAAAAATTTTGTTCTGTCAGACGTGGTGTTTTGTTTCCTTTTCTTCGCATTTGGGAGATGAACCTGCAATCAGATGGAAAGAATTAAACCCAAAAAGAGAAAAATAACTGCGTTCTCGGTATTTTGTGCATGTTGTGCTAATTTCAGATTTCTTCAATGCCATGCGTTTCTTCACACTTCTAACTACCGTCAGCCGGGGAGAGACTAGTCATCGGCCACCTATGGGGGAAGCTTAATGACCCAGCGACAGCCTCCACTGTCAGTCCTTTTTATAGTAATTGAAACAAAACAAAACAGAAAAAGGGGGAGACAGTCTTCTGAACTCCACAGGGGAGGCAGGAATCCGAGTCCTTCTGTTACAAAACCACCTCCGTGAGCACGTCTGACGTTCCTTTCCAAGTTCGTGGATTTAACCTAAAAAGACGCCTTAGGACAGTAAGAAGCTCCTGCAGAAATACCCGTGCCTCACACGCCCAGGGCAGGTCTGGCTAGAACGACCGTGAGCCGAGTGCCAGCCCACGGAGGGGCGTCCACGTGACACAGAGGGCGGGCCCCCCGACGGGACTCCTTCCAACAGCGGGCCCGCTAATGAGCAGCGGCGCCAGCTGGACGCACGTGACTACGTAAGGCTTTGGTCTATTTCAGATGAGCACCACTGTGTTCCAGTCCCAGCTCTTGACGACGAGGACAGAAACGTGTAGGAAATAAACTACCGACAGCTTAAATCCCCGTGACACTCCAAAATTGTAATTAAACATTTCCAGTATTTCTGAGAAGAATACACAATACAACTTCTCACTCCTGCTCTCAAAAAACCAATCTGTCATAAGAAGTAGCTAAGATGTCTTTCTTCTAACTCGGTACACTGGGGGAGCAGCTGCAGTCCCTAAGAGCCAGGCGAATAACAGCCAGTTACACCCGGTAAACCCTGTCACAGTAAATCGCCTGTTATAATGACGAGATGTCACCATACAGACTGAAATATACGTCACACACCCAGAAAGAAAAAGGCGTCTGTCGTTCCTGAAAACTGACGACAGAGCCTAAAGCAGAGGCTGCATCAGGGAGCCCTGGCTCTGTCCAGCAAAAACCATCAATAAACCTCAAACTCTACCTTTTAGAAATGACACAGCATCCACACAGAAGCACAGGGAGAACAGGGAAATGAAAGGAAAAAACGCTCTCCGTCCAGCTGTACGCAGGAAGCGGCTGCAGACCACTCACGTCGACGCCGGTCCCCGTGTCACATCAGCTGTACGCACAGCAGCTCACACTGACTCAGGTAAGTGAATTACGCACACCCAGACGTGCATGGGACTCTACCACGCATCACTAAAGACCGTGCGCCAGGTTCCCGGAGATGAACACATGCCGAGAGTTTCCCAGAGTGCCCCACGACAAGTTCACGTGAGCAGGTGGCCTCATGCTTTTAAGAAACGATGCCTCTGTTTCAGCAACGACGCCCTAAAAACGCTCCCCATCTGCCGGGTGGAGCACGGCGAAGCCCTCTGCACTGACGCCCGAGTCCGGAGCGTAACATTCAGGGAGAGCCCCGTGAGGAAGGCGCAGGAAATCCACGGCCCAGAATGTGGCAGACCCAGCCCCGCAGGGCGACATCCCGCGAGGACACCCTTCCCGGGGGCGACTGCGCAACGCTGCAAACGCCGAGGGCACGGCTCCGCCCCGCTGGGGACAGACGGCAGCGTGGTGGCCGGGCTCGCGGGCGTCCCATAGGTAGGGACCGCCGCTGTGAGGGGCCGAAGCCACACTCGGGGCAGAGGTGAGCGAGTACGCTGCACACTCGCCCGACACCAGCCACTGCTCTCCCGCGGGGCTCGGGCTCTTGTGGGGACACGCTCGTGCCCACATGCAAAGGTAGCACATTCCATAGGTGTTACGTGTCACGTGGGTGTGAACCTGGAGAGCCCATGCCAAAAATGAAAAAGCAGCAGTTACGAACTAAAAAGCTACCTCGGCAGAAACGCTAAATGCCCCCCCTTCCTGCTTCCCCCAGCTGCAGCCATTTCTAGAGGCCCATGCAGACAGGACGCAGGAACGAAGCCGCCTGCAGCCCAGCGCGGACCCCGCAACATGGGGCCCCCCAGGGCGGAGAAGACAAGGCCCCACCTGCGGGTCCCGGTGCCACCGGCCCCACACACCAGCCCTAGCCAGTCCCTGCCGAGGCCACAGACTGAACAAAGGTAAACAGAGCGAGTCCGTGGAGAGGAAGAGTTCTGCTAAGACACAGTCACGCGAGCGCCGACAGCCAGCCAGGCAGGGGCCGGGTGAGGGGCGGCGTGTGGCTGTCTGCTCCCCAACACCCTGCAGCACGTGTCCTCGCCAAGCTAGGGGAAAACGAGCTGAGTGCCAGGACCTGGGAGAGGCTGTGACGAGCCCAGTCAGCGTGACCCCCATGCCACCAGCCCTGGAGGGCCCGGGTCCCCCCTGACCCTTCTCCACTGCCCCGCTCTGTCCCCGCCAGCTGCTTGAGAGAGTACTCGTGACTTCTCTCAGTCTCCTAAATTCTCTGATGTGTCCAAAATGCAGCTGAAGGTTTAGAAAAGAGTAGCCATTCTGAAAGACAGTGAAATTGGAAATTAATGCTGAAAATTAAGATGAGAATAATGTTTTCTTATGATCCCACAAAACCCTTTACACCAACAGTTCAAGAGACGTCTGAAGGCGTGCGACTCACTCCGTATGGCCCTGGAACACGTTGACGGAGTGGATGGACGGGTCCCTGAAATCCCACAGGCGGAAGGTCGTGTCCCGGGAGGAGGTCACCACGAGCCGCTGGGTGGGGTGCGTGCAGCAGTGCGTGAGCTCCTGGTCGTGCCCTACAACCAAAGACGAGAGTCAGCCTCACCCACCCAGACGCCCAGTGACAGTGACACGTCTGCAGAAACAGAGAAATCAAAAACGCCTCCCGTCTCCACCGCTAACACTCGCTGTACAAGCCAGCGCAAGGCATCGCCCACTAAGCACGTGGGGTGACAGGGGACCCTTCCCTCAGCACCTGGGCGTCCTTTCGCCTGTGCACTAACAGGGAGCACGAGTGTGCATGCAGCTGATCGAACAGTTAAAAGTCTGACAGATCTAAGAGGCTGAGCAGCAAACAAATTAATTCTTAATTCTTCACTTCCACAATAACTTATAACAACATAATACGTGAAGCTTCAGTGAAAAATGACCCTTAACTCTCATGAGAAAACGCACATACCGACGCATGTTAAAAGAGCCTGTGCTGGGCAGAACCCTAAGACGGCCCAGAGCCCTCAACCGTGGTGGGCACGGCCCGAACGACACCATCCCTTGGGTGCGGGCAGAACCTGCAAATGTGACGGCGAGCCAGCCGCCTGGTGATCTCGGGACCCTGGAAGGCGAGGCAGGCATGCAGCTGGAGTAAGGCGAGCTAGGGGGCTGCCCCGCAGGGGCCTGTCCCACAGACGGGCCCTGGTGACGGTCCAGGCTGAGATGCTCTCCTGCGAGACGGTCAAACTGCTAGGGGCGACACGCCTTCAGACAGGGCCGCGAGGGACCCCAGGGCATGCTGGGTGCTCAGAGCGGTCTCCCGCTGACAGTGCCAACAAAACAGGGCCTTGGTCGTTCACCATGAGGAAATGAGTCCTTCCAGCACTAGTAAAAGTAAGGACCCAAGCCTCCGATGAGGTCACACCCCAGGCAACACCTTCAGCTCATCATGAGACTCTGAGCAGACGGCAGCCAGCATTGCCAGGAACCCCCAACGCAGGGGAACAGTGAGGTGACAAATTCGTATAATTTTAAGACAGTACTTTCATGGAAATGTGTTGCAAAGCTACAGAAAATGCATGCACCAACCGTGTCTCAAATTTCTGGGTACTCCAAGCTACAACGAAGCCCACTGAAGGGGACACCTGCACCAGCGGTTCTACTGGAAAGGGGCTCGTGAAACCACAGCCGAGCGCCCCCGGCACTGAGCCGCGCTGCCCGGCGGGAGCTCACCGGCAGGGGAGGGGGGCCGCTCGCAGGGGGCCAGCGCCGCGTACCTGTCAGCGAGTGCACGAGCTCTGCCGTCTCCACGTCGTACAGGTTCGCCGTCCGGTCCCAGGACGCCGTCACCGCCTGCTTCCCCCCGACCAGCCAGTCGGCGGCCATCACCACTCCCTGGTGACTCTTAAGAGAAGTCAGCGGCGCCCGGATGGTAGGACAGTCACTGGACGCGTCTCCGTCCACGTCAGGCTCATCTTTATCGGAGCACTCGACCTCGTCCTCGCCGCCTATCTGCTGTGGGAGGCGAGAGCAGAGAAGAACCCCTGAGCTCCGTGGGCCTTTGCTGACGCGGCTACACACCGGACTGTCGTCACGTGTCCCTCTCGGACTCGAGCATCCTTATGACCAATACCGCACAGTTCCTGGGACGAACCTGGTGCTCATGAGTGTTTACCACTTTTACAACTATCCACGTGGCCAAAACCACGGGCCATATAAAACCTCGTGATACAAACAAGCTACAGGCCACTTGCACTAACCAATAAAATGGAAAATAAAATAATTTTCAACATTTTAGTTTTTTACCACATATTAGGAGAAATGTAATAAAACTACACAAATACAACTTAAAGTTAATAACTTATCGCAATAAAAAAGGAACATTTCAACTGTCAAGAGCATCAAGATATATTTAGAATTCTATTGCTGTAACAATAGATACATAGATATAAGATCGTTTTATTTTCCAATATTAACAAAATCTCTTGTCAAAAGCTACAAATGAAATAAAAACAACAGTCATCCCATTTAAAGGCTACGGCTCTTTAAAAAAACGTTTATCTGTTCATTCAACCAATATTCATCAGGCGCTTGCACAGTGCCAGGGCAAGGCTGGGCACAGAGGCAGAGCCCGGGAGCGCTGCTCAGTGGCCCAGCAGGAGCTCAAGGACACGCAAAATCACAAAAGGGAAAAGAAAGTCTGCGTGACATTCTACGCAAACCGCCAGGGAAGTGCTGTACGTAGCATCTGCTTCCTGAGCACGTGAAGCGTGGCACGTGAGGAATAGTTCGGTAATTCCACAAGGAAAAACTGTTAGAATAAAGGACATAATCCTCAACTAAAAACGAGCGGTGGAGACCCCCTCACTAAAGAAGAATTCTCATGCTTCTGGAACTCATTACTTAACCCATCCGCAGCAGAACAACATGTAAAATGCCAAAAAAGAAAGAGGAAAGGACTAGTCAGAGGCACAAACATCAGAACTCGAGGGTTACCGCCAATTCCGGCCAAACGTGACTCGACACCACCTGTGCGTGGCTGGCGGCAGGCTGCGCTCCGCACCCGCTGAGCCGCGTCCCCGTAGCCGCACAGGAGGAGGGGGGCCACGTGTGCGGACGGGCCGCATGAAGCTGCCCCAGCGGAAACCAGAAAACCTGTTCACCCCACAGGACACGGGCGACCTCGGCGTGATGACACACACAGGGTCGGCCTGAGGTGGCCCAACTGTACCCGACAGGATGAGCCAGGCGCTGAAGGCCCTGTGGTTGACAGCCATCGAGTCACTCTTCCTCTCATCCCCAAACTCCGTTGTCACCCACAGAGAAACTGCCTGCACAGAAGCAGTGCCACATGGGCCACGGGCCTGCGCGACCTCCTACGTGGCAGCGGGCCAGCTGTCTGAGAGCTAACACGTGAAAGCTCAAGAAATGAAATCTAGCCCTGAGTTCAGAAGAGTTAACAGGAGGCGTCTAAGTCGGTGAGAAGGGAGGTGAAAGCAAGCTCGGCCTCGTGTAAACACGCCGCCGTGTCTGCTCGGGCCGCCAGCACAGGTGCCCAGAGCACCAGGACTGGGCACCGAGACCAGGGTGACGGATGTGGTTTCTGGGAAGCACGCTCTTGCTGGCGAGCGGACAGCCGCCTGCTCACTGTGTGCTCACACGGCCCCGCAGGGGAGTGCGGGGGGAGCACACAGTCCTCTGCTGTCCCCTCCTGTGAGGACGCTAAGCCTATAGGACGGGGGCCCGCCCTCAACTTCTTCCTAGAGGCCCCATCTCCAAATACAGCCACACGGGGAATGACGGCTCGACCTATGAATTTGGTAATACACAAACATCCAATCCATGAGACAGGATAGGGTTACCCTAAGAATCGCCAACACCCAGACCCACAACCGCCCAGCGCGTTTCGAGGGGGCACGTGCTGCTTACGCTAGTGTCGGCCACCGGCTGGGGCGTCGGCAGTTGAACCGCGTATCTCCAGATGTGAGCGGTCTGATCTCCGGACGCTGAAGAAAGAAATGGGGGGAAATTACCCAGAGTGCACATCACACGTTAACATGTGGCTTCTGCGAGGCTCTGCGTCATCAGATGTGTAACGTAGTTCACGTCTAGCGAGATGAACGTCGTTCACTCAGGCAGCTACTCCTGCGACCTACAATGCTGCTACTGAGAACACAGCGAACGTGCTCAATCAGGGCAATTACGTATGATAACGGAGGTGCTTTTACAATCACTACGTACAACGTGAAACCCCAGCTGCCGCAGCTCAGAGCCACCGAGAAAGGGACAAGGACACGGGCTCTGCAAGGCCGTGACTCGGGACGACCATTTTCTCATCCCTGGATTTCGGGCACACACAGGGTCAGGGACTCGGCAGGGAGGACAGGGATGAACTGAGTCGCAGCCGGCGGCGAACCGTCACAGCGCAAGCGGCCGGTGCCCGGCAGCGACAGCAGCATCAGCTCTGGGCTCCCAGAGAGACAGCTCACGTCACCCACTCTCCGTCACGAAAGGGCTACGCAGCGCACGTCCCCTCACTCGTCCCCTACACAATTCATAAAACTGTCCAGCTTCAGTACAGGCGTGGAGCATTCGGATGCTACTGACAAGAGAATCATTACAGCTGCTTTCAGATTATCGATAACTGTGCAATAAATAAAAAAAAATCAACGTACCAGTGAGAGCCAACTGCTCTGACGGATGGAATTTTATAGAATTTACTGCAAAATAAAAATATAACAAAAACAGGGTTAAAATAAAACATCATCAATATATATTAGAGCTACACATAGCACGTGTTGCAAAGCTAAACTGAGAAACTCAGAGAACTGAGTGTTCAGTGTAAGATTTTCCCATTCGGTTAGACTACGAATAAACGAGTGGGTTCAAGAGAACGGACACGCAACGGAAGTACCAGACACCAGCTACCAAACTGCTGAAGTGCAGGACCCATGAAAAAATATAATAATCTGTGTCCTTTTATACATAGCGAAGTCATCTGAGTCACACAGGAAGGGACACTGTACTGCCCGCCCAGGTGGCCCCATGCCACGCCCTCCTCCCAGCTCAGAAACCCCGTCTGTCCCATCACACCCACACCCGAACGGGGACGCGGGGCTATACACAGCACAGAAGAGACATTCACCAGACTGCGACCAGTGGGATGTGGCTGTGCCACTCGAATTACCCTTCCTAGGAAACTGAAAATGCTGGCGGGGGCTGTGAGCGCTCACACCGGACCACAGGCCGCTGGGGAAGGCTGGGGAAACAGGGACGAAGTGTGACCGCCACCGCACTCCCCGCGGCCCTCGGGCTCCAGAGTACCCAGGCCGGAGGGGGCGGGGCATCTGGGAACAAGGGTGGAGCGCGCACTCGGAGGTGTGAGGTCTGCTGGTGCTGAACCCGGGGCACCCCTTAGAGACACACACCTCACAGAGCGAGCACGCACAAGCGTCCTGGGCCCATGGGCAGCTACACAGATGCTCAGGGCACATCGTCCCCCGACCCCGGCAGGAGACAGGCTCGCTTCCCTGACAGGTGGGCAGGTGGGCACTACTAGCTCAGGAAGCAGAAGGCACACGCCACCTCCAAGTCTGTCCACAAGGGTTCAAGGCGGGGGGACTGTGAAGGGAGGGGGCCGGAGGCTGCCTGACAGGGCAATTGGAGGTGCTGCCCCCAGTGGAAGGGGCCACAGGGGGCGTTGGAGAAGAGCGACCAAAACCTGGCCACAGCACCAGGACACGTGGGGTCCATGAGGAGGCAGCCAAGAGCCAGGACGGACAGCAGCCTGCACAGCGTCCAGAGCGCGTGCGTGGCGGCTGATGGATGACGCACACACTTCAGTTCCCCACTAGCTCCGTGCACCTCTCGTACGACACAACACAAAACGCAGACGACTCCGGCCTGGCGCTGCTCAGGGTCTGGGCTGTCCCTCCAGGAGCCCACACCTGACAGCACGGCGGCTGTCGGTCCATCTGTTCACCCGTCTGTGACAATGCCCCGCTGTCCTGAAATGGCTCAGCTCACCTCCCACCGGCAACCCGGTGACCCGGTGACGTCAGGGTGCTCACCTGAGCCCACGTGGCCCGTGTACTTGACGAGGCACCGCCCGGTCTCGATGCTCCAGAGTAAAGCTGTGTGATCTGCAAAGTGGAACAAACAAGGGCCTGAGCCACTGCCGGACACGTGGTTTTATTCATAAAGGAATAAGACAAACACTCTAACAACTGACGTTACTGCTACTATCTCTTGCAGCTGATTATACTACTCCATAATTCAATTGATCAAAGAAAAACATTTCCAAGGAGATGGGAGAAGCTGGTGACTTGCCTGAGGTCGTTTACAGGCGAGCGGAAAACCAGGGCCCTGAGTTTTTGGCTCACCGCTACACTGAGGTCATTTACACCCTGGGGTCATCTCTTCAGTGAAATGTTAACACTTTTCAGAACATCATGCAACATGCAAATGCAAACAGCATCCGAATCCCATTATCAATTATTCGAGATCATAAATATTCCTTTGAACCCTCTCTAGTACCGGCGTAACAAAAACGTAAAAGGCAGGCTTTACAGAAATGGCTGAAAAACAAGTACCAACGACCCAAATGAGATTTCAGAGACATCAGAAAAAGACTCTCACTCTCCTTTATTAGTCCGCACTCCCACAAAAACAATCTGGGGTGCTCACGTAGGACCAGCTGCAAAAGTTTTTTTCAAGAGTGAGAAGCCTTTTTCCTGTGGGCAGTTTTGATCTGACGGAGTATTAAGTTTTGCGCATCCGGCGGCTTTCAAAAAGGGCCTTTTCTTTACAGTGAGGAAGCGGATCTCTCCAAAGCCCCAAATGCAAGGTGGCAGTGGCCCCACTGCCCTAAATCGTAGGACAGCGGCCCCTCAGAGATCACGCGCACGTCCCTCGCCACACCTCAACACAGTCACAGCACCCACAGAGGCTGACGTGGCCCCGCGCACGGGCTGCGGAAGGCCGGCAGAGGCATCAGAACGAAGCCCTAGGTGCAGGCCCAGCGACTGCTCGGCCACCCGTCTGCCCCTAGGGTCGCCCTGCTACGGACTCCTGCAGGCCGGTCACTGGCACCAGCTGTCTCACAGCTGTGAGCAGCAAATGGCCGGGCTAGCTGTGGCCTCACCAGCAGACGCGGTCCCCAGCACCACGGGCTGTGTCCTCGCCACGCTGACGTCCCAGATGCCATCCCTGTGGCCGATGTACTCCTTCACAAGCTGACACACGGCCCTCGACGTGGTGGTCTTGAAGCTGGAGACAATCTACAGTTGCGACAGGAACACATTTGTGAACAACTGAACGAGCAAATGTTTTTAAGTTAGAAAAGGTAAAACAGAAAAAGATGTCTTATAATTCATAAATCATCGAATAGAACATTAAAGGAACACACATAAGTGCAAATGGTGGACCTCACCCAGTGGGGTGTCACAAAGCAGGAATGAAGTCCTCACGAAGGCCCGAGCACCCCCAGGGCCCCCACTCCCGAACCACGCCCCAGCAGGGAGGAAGGGCCTGCTCGTGTGCCACAAGTCAGTCTTCCACAACCCAAATCACCAGACAAAATTTCCAAATGCTTTAAAAAAGAGCTAGCAGGACGTGAAAGTCAAAAGGTGTACCCCAACCCTCCACTGCCTACTGCCATTGCTGGGAGACGAGTGTCTGTTCTGGTAACGGACACGCCAACCGTGTGTCATGAGGAGGGAGGATCGGGAGACAGCCCCGTAAACAGGCGAGGTCTGTCCAGCACTGCACCCGAGCACGTGTCCGCACTGCACGAGGAGGCGGCCGCGGGACAGGGACAGGAACAGGGCCTGGCAGGCAGCACAGTCCAACGGGACAGGCCCGAGAACCACACAGGCCACACGACGGTGAGCCATCATCCCGCCTGACACACAGCAGACTCTCCCTTTGCTCATAAGAGTAGAAAGTGTGTGAGAAGACACTAACTAACCACAGAGAACTCTTCTGAGTTTGGCTTTTCACGTGTCCCTGGATGTACGAACGGCTTCTGGTTTTTAAGCAAATCAGGATAATATAGATTAATCAAAACAGGCTAAAGCCATAAAAACAAGTGAAAAAGAAAACCTGGTGGCATTCTACAGCCTTTATAAACAAACCCTGATTTGGCAGAGCCCTGAAACGCACGTCAGTCCCCTTGGCAGACACACGGCCATCGTGGCGGTGACACGGTGTGACCCCGGAGCTCCCCACCCCGCCAGATGCCGACAGAGCACGCGGGAAGGCCACTCTCAGCAGCACTGCGGAGGCCCACGACTCGGCCGGCACACGTGGGACTCAGCGCCCTCAAACCCAGCGCCTCTTCCCGCTGAAAGCCTGTACATATTACAGTAAGGCCAGGAGGGAGATGACAAAGGTCCTCGGCTGCAGCACCCGCCCGTGGGTGGCATCCTGTCAGCTCCCCGCCCAGAACACACGGCAGCACCTGCCACAGGACGTCTGGCATCGGGCCATTTCTCCCTATTTCAGACGTCGCCTGTTTTCGTTATCTTTCTTTAAAATGGGTACACAGTGTGCACGATGCTATACGGACCATTAGTCACATGCTTCTCGTAAATTCAGATGAACTTCTAGCATCCAAAACAACCGGGCTTTAAATTCCTCTAACCCATTTCTTAAAGCAAGTATTATCGTGCACGTCCTTACCTCTGCCCCAATCTTATTGTTCACTGCTCCCGGTAAGGGATAACGACAGACTCCTTTCCTCCTCCACTGCAGAAATGATCAGAAAGGTTTGGCATTCAAAGACCTCACGCTATACACTGAGGCCTCTTAAGAAATCTGTGATATTCCTTTTAAAAAGTGTATCTTCCTAAACGCCAGAAGTGTATGTTTTTCTAATTCGAGAACGTGCAGCTTCAAGGGCACCTGAGCACACCTGCGGCACCACGTGACCAGCCGGCAGCCCAGCGCCCTGCTCACCTTGCTGGTGGAGGCCTTGTAGGTGGTCTTCAGTTTCTGAGAGAGCTGGCTGGTGCTGTGACTGGCTGCCAGGACAGAGAACGCGGTCAGCATGGTCAGATGACCGGGGAGCTGAGACTTTGACAGCGGGAGGGACGCCAGACACAAACGCAACCCTCTCACACACGGAGACAGTGCCACTGGCGGGGGGTGCCAGGCCACGCGGCCCCCGGCCCTCCCTTGCACGCCCGCGCCTGAGCCACGGATTCGGTGGCGTGCGTCGAGTCTGGCGCCGCACCCCCGGCTCCTCCCTGTGTGGCCCGCCGGCACGCCCCTCACCTTTGGTTTTGAGCTGGCCCTTGCTCAGCTCCGCCCCATCGACCGCTTGTCCTTCAGCAGCTAAACGCTCATTCAGAGTCTCGATTTCTCTACGCACTGGGGAGAGAAAGGTTTTTTTCAAAAGGGTAAAATACGTACTTTTTATGTTTAAATATATTCACTGCTTCCCAACTTGCCGTTATATGTTGGCGTTGTCTAAACAAAGACATGAACAATATTCTAATAAACGAGATCACAGTTTACAGGGTTCTGAAAAAACTCAAGCCATCTCCAGAACCAGAAACGACGACACTCCCCCCGTGCGGGAAGACGTGACGCCATCGGGCTCTCCGCGAGCACGCGGGGGCTCCGGCACACCTCGCCTCCTCCCTGCTTCAGTCTGCAGGTGCTGCACATGACCTTGACCTCGACCCTGTCCGAAACGCAGTGTGAAAGTTACGATCTGGCTGAGAACACTGAAATCAAGCGAAAAAACATAAAATAGAAAATAGGAAAACCTAACCACTGCTGCCTGGCACCGCAGAGGCCGAGTGAGGATTAGGCATTAGAGAAACTTAAAATGCAAGGACCGTTATGGAGAAGGAACAGAGTAGAGATGCATGGGGACAGGAGAGAAGAATGACGAGAAAGGCCACCATTGGAGAAGAGAACGAGCAGACACGGGGCAGCGGACACGGCTGTGTTTGGGACGGGTGCTGTCACCCCACGGTGGCCCCACCCCGCAGAGACGAGGCAAGAGTCTGGCTAGGGAAAGGTCTTGCCCAAGGACACGAGCTACTGCAGCCACGCAGCTGGACCCCGCCTGGCCACAAACACAGCCAGCGTGAAGGCCACACGGACCCGGGCAGGGGCTCCGCTCAGGCTGCAGTGAGGCCAGCGTTGGGGTGAACGCACAGCTGAGGTCGGCTAGCGAAGGCCGGGGCGAAGGCTGTGAGCACATCCGTTCTGACAGCTCTGATGCTATCTCACAGGCAGCAGGAAGCTGCTGAAACGCCAACATCCGGTCATCTGCAATCCTACAGTTTTTCTCAAACCAACTGCAGGAGTTCATAAAACCCAAAGCCTCGTGTCACAGGGGGAACTCGACAACATTTCGGTCCGTCAGAGAGCCCTGAAAATCAGACGCGGTACCTCTTTGTTTTGTAAAAAGTGAGAATAATTTCTCTCTGTTAATTTTCAAGGTAGACTCATTAAAAAAAATCCAATATCAAAACATTACATTTTCTAATAGTGAAGTTTAAATGACATAGGATTCTCTTTGCTACTGATCCAACCATATCACTTAGTTCTACAGGGAAAATATTTTAATTGTACAAATGCTGTTTATTAGCACTCAGTTTTTAAAATCAACTTAGAAGGCATCAAAGACCTGATTACGGTTAACATTTTATAAACACAAGCCCGTAAAATAACAAAGCTGGACAGTAACAGATGGAGGGGGTACAGGGCATGCCCGCCTCCCGACACGTCACAGCACCGCACGGATGCCTGTGGCCTGAAGCCGACAGGGCGACAAACAGAAGCAGATTAAGTTTATAAAGATCATCATCAGAAAAACTAATGATAAAAGCACAGAAAATTTGAGTAGGATGGGTCAACAGGCACAAATAAGAGTAGATATCTTTTCTGTTTATACATTTTGAGTCTTTAAACAAATGAAGACATTACTTCAAAAATGAAATTTAAAAAAACAGAACCAGCTAATTAAAACTTTTTACCTTTATTAAGTCAAACAGGTAATACATACAGTTGAAGAAATTCTCAAAATGTGGTATATTTTAAAGAGAAACGTGAATTAATGTTTTGTCAATTTACAGTAGAGTTTGCCTAGGAAAAGTTACGGAATGCATTTATTTTTTTATAAAATCATAATTCAGATCAGCAGGTGTGGTCAGTGAACACTACTGCTCCAAAGACAACCCGTGAACGTGACCTCGTGGCAAAGGGGGCCTGCAGGTGTGACTACAGTGAAGAACAGCGCACAGGGAGACCCCTGCATGACCCAGGTGGCCCGCCCCTCCCCCACGTCCGGAGATGCAGTAAGAGGACCCCACCGCACGGACACTGCAGGACGAAGGGGAAGGGGAAGGGCTTCGAGCCAAGGCCCGCAGGAAGACGGAGGAGACCCATCCTCGCTGCAGGGCAGTGGGGTCCGCCACGGCCCAGACCAGCTGGGGAAGAGCCCCTGAGCCTCCAGGAGGCGTGCCGCTCTGCCCACACCCGGTTTTGGTCTACAGAGCTGCCGGGTCACCGGGATTTTCTCAGCCACTAAGCTGATTGCAGCTGAATAGGAACTGGAGGCCGTGGTGAACGTCTACTCACAAATTTTACCCTCAAAGATTTCTAAGTTTTAAAAGTGTATTAAGACAGGAGATACTTACATTCTAAGTTTTCAATATAAAGGTTTTCAAATTCTCTTTCTATTTGACCAAACAGTTCCAGAAGTGTACTGCGGACTGAGGAAGGCAGTTTAGAATCCTGTAAGAAAAGGAAGGTTTTGTTTAAGAATGAATGAGAAACGCTACCAAGCACCAATACTGTTTCCAAACTGAGTTATCTTTAACATTAAGCTCATTTTATATCTTTACGTTTTATTTCTTATACATAAAATACTGAAAGAACTTAAACTTTCAAATGTCTGCAGATGAACCTAAAATCAAACTATACAAATGGTTACCCAGGAGAGCACGGGATTCAAGAACAAGCATTTCTTCAAAATAACTAAATTTTTCTTCTTACAAGGGAGAAAATAAGCCTACATTTTCAAAAACTTCCAAATTTGTAGTTCTCGTAATCAAAACCATATTAAGTGACCTTTAGTTCTATCATACGGTATCAAATCAATTTTACTAAGTTACATACTAATAGGGTTGCCTTACAGAGTCCTCATGTCCATGGCACTTCGAGCAAAATACACTAAATATTCTGTAATTCCACTTAACACCTAAAAGATGGCCGTGAAGCAGAAGGAACACCCGGCCTGCGAGAGCAAACGTGTGCCAGGTCAATGCGACCCGCAGGTAAACGTGGCCCCAGGGCCGCCTGCACCCGCGCCGCGGCACGAGCCCGCACAGCGCCAGGCCCTGCCCGGGCCTCCCGGGGAGTCGGTGGGAAGACGCAGCGCCTCAGCTGGGCTTTAGGGCTCACCCGAGTGGCAGCGTCCTACGTATCAACTGTGATCGCACGTCTTTGCTGACACTGGAGACTGACACGGTGTACACTCCAGCGTCCTGAAGACATGACCCAGACAGTACTTTCCGCGTGACTGCTCCCAGCACTTAAGTATTTTCAAACGAAATTGCTAACAAAGACTTCTAAAACAATGTTTCCATACCTAACAGCTGTGGGGTCATTTTCTAAGTGACTTTTCAAATTTATATGTAGCACAAACTTCTTGATGTTTAATGAGTGTCAAATAAAAAGAGATACAATGTTGAGTAAATCCTTCTCCGTAATGTCCCAGACAGACTGTGGGCAAAAGGCTCCAGTGATAGAAGCGCTTTAGCCGTGTGGTCTGAAGTAACCACCTAAGTGAATTTTACGAGCTATTTAAAAAAGTCCGTGAAGCCGCCGGTTGACACTGAAACTGGCAGAAGTGGTTAGAGCAGCCTCTGTCAACAACCCTCTCAAATGCCAATAAAAACAGGAAAAGAAATAAAAAGTGAAAACAACAGAGGGAAGGAAGCTAAACCGTCACGCTCTTGCCAACAGCCCTTCCCGACAGCCCTCCCGGGGCCACTCGCCTTCCCAGACCCTGAACTTCTGGTGTCACCTGAGGAACCCCAGCAGACAAGCTGCGACCAGCAGAGCTTTCGGGAGGATCTGCCCCGGGACCCGCCCCCAACAGCTGTAGGGCAGCACTGTCACCCGGTCCGGCACTCAGCTCACACCCACTGGTGACCGCGCCCCTGCCCTCTCAGAGCCCTGGACACCCACCATGCCCGCTGCCTGCGCCCCGCACCATCGCTGCGAGGGCCACCGCGGAAGCACGGGGTCCAAGGCAGGTGCGCGCTGCCCCAGCCACGGGCGATACGGGCACGGGTGGGGCTGCGCGGCCCCAGGGTTCTGAGTGACCGTCACAGGCGGCCCTGATGCAGCGGGCTCTGTGCTACCTCACAATGGAGGCCGGCGCCCGGAAGCCGGGGGGGCACGTGCACCCACGGCCGGGCCATGCTCACGGCCGAAGCACGGAGACCCGACGGGAGCTACGCCAGGGGCCGCGCGCGCCTGTGACCTGTAACTGACGTTTTAAATCTCGGTCCCACGAGCTCCATGGGGCTGTGGCTCCCGTGTGTGATGACAGCGCAGAGGGAGAACATTCCAGCATCGCAGGAGGTCCACCCACGCTCCCGGTTCACACGTTCACTGTGTCAGTGTGACGGGCGGGCCCGTGGGCCTCACACTCACACGTGGACGCCCTGGCACCCTGGAATGGGACGCTGCGGGGGCCTCAGTGACTAAGGAGGACGGGGTCGGTGGGGTGTCCCTATGGGACAAGACGAAGACACAGACACGTGGCAGGACAACCGTTCCAGGACCCTGGGGCAGCGGTGGCCGTCTGTACCCCAGGAGAGCGGCCTCTGGAGGAGCCCGCTGCCCACGCCTGACCTCCCACTCTCTGCCTCCAGGACGGGGGGAGTGTAAACACCTGTGGTTGGAGCCCCCCCAGTCTGGGGAGCTCTGTTCCACTGAGCTCTCACACACTAAGACTATCAAAGCCATATTGGGGGCTCCTGAGTCTCTGCTTTTACTTCCAAAATTAAGTTAAAATGCCCTTTCTTTTAGCCAACAGAACCAGCTGTTTGTTCATTTCCTCATCAAAACACTCGAACAGGGTCCCAGGAACCTTCACCGTGTGCCAGCGACTGCGCTAGGATCCGCACCAGTGCCCCCAGGAGGGCGGGGCCCCGCACGGCTCTGCCAAGGCCGACGCCCTACACGCCGACCCCTCTGAGTCTGGACCCCTCCATTCGGCCGTACTGCCCTGGAGTCTCGGGGCTGACGAATGAGCCCCCACGGTGAAGGAACGGTCGCACGTTCTGTACATAATGTATGTACAGAATGGTTACATTTCTATACAGACTGATTCCAGCATATATCAGATAGGTCTACGATTTATTTTATTGTAACGTCCTTTTACTTAGGCTTCATGATATACTCTAAAAACGCTAACACGTTTTCATCATAATGAAGGAAGTAGAAAAATGTAATCTTTATCCATACAATTAGTTCGACTGCTCAAAGGAAACATCGAATGACCGGAAAGGCACAATGTGATGCGCAGCAGATGACACACTCGCCACAGCAGACACTGGGTAAGGGCCAGCGAGGCGACGGAGGGGTCTGACGGCAGAAACTCCCCAGGGGACAGGCGACCACTGAAACGCCACCCCGATTCTCCCTTGCTTAAGACGATGCGGCAACCAAGCCGCACTGTGGCTCTGCCTGCACCAGGTGGGGAACTGCCCCAGTCACACCCATGCATTTGCCGGTCGGTGCTGGGAACCCCTCGACCGGGGCACCGAACCCTGCACTGTGCAGGCTGCTGCGCTTGACAGCGTTATTGGGGTGCTCTGTTTTCCTACCCACACTCTCTCTGCTCTGGACACCTGTGCCTTCCAGCCACTTCCGGAAGGTCACGAACACACGCGGCGCCAGCTCACCTGGCCTTCCAGCATGTCTCGTGGCAGGCCCGGCCTCTCCTGCTCCGAGCTGTTCGTTCTGCGTATGGAAAGGCTGTGCGATTTGCGTTTCTGTTTGGCTTGGCGAGCAGCTGAACAACTCCCGCTTTCTGTGGGCATTACTTCTCCAAGGTGGTGTCCTGGTCACTGCTGCAATAAGCTGGAGAGAGGCGGGGAAAACGAGTGAGATGGAGGAAAAACAGCGGACAAGACGATGACTACGTTTCATCCCTAACCTCCTGACTCTGTCAGCATTTACTGTGTAATTCAGAATGTGGCAGACAAGTTTCAAGGCAGAGACCACAGCCCTTGTTAAAGAGGTAACTTTTTCTCAAATTTCATTAACGTGTTTCAAAATTCAAATGGCAACGAAGAGCGTGAGATACAAAACAACTCTCCCTGAACCCACTTCCCACAGGGAACCACCGAACTGCAGGTCCCAGATGGCGCATTCTAGAGAAATGCGATGAAGCCACACGTCGATTATCTGGCAGTCGCATAAAAAGGTAAAAACAGGTGAAATGACTCTTCGTCACTTATTTAACACAGTATGTCTAAAATAACACTTCAGTCAATGCAAGACATACTCATCTCGGTGCGCACGCTTCCATCCACCGTCGGTGCGCGTTCCGTGTTCGCAGCGCGTCTCGGCCGGGAGCGGCCGCACCCAAGGGCCCGCGTGCGGTCAGGCTGCCGCGAGACAGCGGACCCCACCGACTCGCCCTGGACACCACCTACGCACGTCCTGCTATCACCCATTCCTCCCGCCAGTATAGTCACACCACTGTAAACATCACTGTAAGTAACACACGCGACACTGTCCTTCAACTGCAGACTCACGTTTGGGACATGTTTTTGCTCTTATTGATGCCTCTTCCCATGAATCTGTTCGTTCACATAGTGTCATACATTTGGCTCCCTTCTTTGACCACAGACAGTATCTCTTCACCCTCTCTGTCCCCTGCCCACCCCATAAGCGCCCCACCTGTTCTTGAGCTCTCCCCGACAGCCACCCATCTCCAACTCGTGTCGTCGTGAGAGAATGCTGCGTACGCGCGGGCCCACAGCGAGTGCCCTTTTGAGACTGGGACCTTGAGGCCGAGCCCCACCGACCGCGGCACGGGCAGCTCCCCCTCCCACGCTGTGCACGCACTGCAACTTGCTTAACCGCTCACCCTGCAAGAGTCTGGTTCTTTCCAGATTCTTACCATTATAAGCAAAGCTCTCATGAACAATAATACACAGGTTTTTATATGAATAGAAGTTTCCATTTCTTTTGGATGAATGCCCAAGAGTGACTTTGTTGGGGCACAGGGTAAATGCATGTGTAGCTTTAAAAAGCCTTTATTGAGATATAATTCAAATAAATGGATGCATACAATACATGGCCTGGTCTCATCTATGGCCACGCCGCCCTGAACGTGCTGGATCTCGACTGACCTCAGAAGCTAAGCAGGGTCGGGCCTGGTTAGTACGTGGATGGGAGACCACCTAGGAAGAGCAGGTGCTGTAGGTGTTAAAAATTTTTTTTAAAATAAAAGTATATGGCCTGGTCTAAGTGAACATCTTTTCATGGGCTCATTTGCCGTCCTGATATCCTCTTCACTAAAATGCCTCTTCGTGTCTCCCAACCCGTTTGCTAATAGGATTATTGAGGTTTTTACTGTTTTGAGGTTTCTTTATACATTCTTCATGAGTTACGTCGGATAGGTGGATTACAAATAGTTGCTCCCACTCTACAACTTGTCTTTTCTCCCTAACATGGTTTTTCACAAAGCAAAACTTTAATTTTGATGAAACACGATTGATCGTTTTCTTCTATGAATCATACTTCTAATTAGGCAAGTCTAAGAAATTATCAGCAATCTTAAATCCCAAAAATTTTCTCCTACATTTTCTTTTTTTTCTTTTAAAAACATTATTTTATTATTTTATTAAATGTATTAGGGTGACACTGGTTACCTCTGGGTAGTGAATACACACTGCAATACACTTAAAATTTTCCTTTTGTAGGTTACATTTACATTTCGGCTATTTTGGGTTGATCTTTACAAGGTGTGAAGTTTAGATGAAGGTTTGGGTTTTGTTTGTTTTTTGCTGATGGTATCCGTTTACTCCAGCACCTATGCTGAAGACTATCCTACACTGAATTGAGAAAGTTTGGCATCTTGGTCAAAACCGACTGGCTGACCATCCTTCTGTGGGATTATTTCTCGGCCCTCTACTCTGCACCACTGACCTGTACGTGTATCCATCCCTCTGCTGGTAACACGTGGTCCTGAAATCAGTTAGCGATCCCAAAGCTGCTCAGCTATTTCAGTTCCTTTGCCTTATAAATTTAGAACCACTTCCACAGCTACAAAAATCTCCATCGGATAGGGGCTATGTTTAATCCGTTCAAGTTGGAGAGAAATGGGATCTCTATTATGTTACATCTACCAATCCACAAACACGGTATATCTATTTACATTGTCTTTGATGTCTTTCCTCAGGTTTATAGTTTTCTCTATAAAAGTCCTAAGCCATTTTAAACATATTTCTACTTCTACATGTTAATTGCTAATTTAAAAAAAAAAAAGCTTGTGCATCAAGCTTATATCCTACAGTCCTGCTGAAACCATTAGGTCTGGAATTTCTGTGGATTCCACAGCATTTTCTATGTAGGCTATCATGTCATCTAAAAAGAGGACAGTTTTATTTCTTCCTTTCTGATCCGTATGCCTTTAGTACTTCCTTTTCTCATCTTATTGATCTGGCTAGAAATTCCAGAACTATGTTCAATTAGAATGGTCACAACAAACAGTGTAGCTTTGTTCTGACCTCAAGATAAAAATAGTCTTTCACCATTAAGTATGATGGCAGCTGTAGACTTCTGTAAACATTGTTTATCAAGTTGAGAAAATTCCCCTCTACTGCTCATTTTCTGCGTGTTTCAGGAATGACTGTTGAATTCTTATTTTTGTCTGTATCCCTTAATATGATCATGTGGCTTTTCCTTTTATCCCACTAACAGGTCATTTACACTGATATCATGTAATATGCAATATGTAACATATGACTACATATATGTAATCAGAACAGTTGATCTAGTGAATAAAACCCACCTGATCGTGGTACGTAATTCATTCCACTTATTCTCTCACTTTGTTTCCGTTTTCTTTTTACTACCTTTTTCTGGGTTACCTGAACGTTTTTTAGGACTTCATTTTAATTTATCTATAATATAGTTCAAGTATCTCTCTTTTGTATGAATCTTTTTAGGGGCTGCTCTAGCTGTTAATTATATTTTCACAACATATCAGCCTGCTGATTATCAGCATTTTACCAGCTCGTGGTGAAGTGCAGAAACCTCACCCTCCTCTAAGTCCCTCTGCCCTCCCCACTTCTCACGAAAACATCTTAAGTATTTCCTCCACTTGCACCGGGAAGCTCATTGGATATCATGTACAGAAGGGACGTCTGTCTACTGAATGTCCAGTGTTTGCTCTGTCCATTGTTAGCTCTTCCTTCCTGGGGCTCCCGTGTCCCTTACGTCATTTCCTGTCTCGAGAACTTCCTCTATTATTTCAGGGTAGGCCTGCTGGAGACATAGCATGTGAAGAATGTTTTCCCTTGATACAGAATTCTGAGTTGACAGTTTTCCTTCAGCACTTAAAAAATGTGCCATTGCCCTCCACCCTCCGTGGTTTCTGATGAGAAATCCACTGTCATTCAAATTGCTTTCCACTGTAGGTAAAGTGACAGTTCCCTCACATTTTCTGTCTTTAGTCTTCAGAAGTCTGACTGTGATGTGTCTTAGGAGAGATCTCTTTCAGGTTACCCTGTGTGGCTTTCACTAAGCTTCTTGGATTTGTAGGTTTCTACCTTGCCAAACTGAGAAAATTTTCAGCTACTTGTTCCTCAAACTCACTTTCAGCCCTACTTTCATCTCTTTTCTTTCTTCTCTTTTCTGAGATTCCAATGACAAGAATGATTATTCTTTTGTGAAAGTCTCCCAGGTCCCTGAGGTTGTTTATTTTTTTTCCAGTCTATTTCTGTTGTTCAGATTGGACAATTTCCATTGTTCTAAATTCAAGTTCACTGATGCTTTCCTCTGTCCTCTCCATTCTGCTGTCCGCAATCCACTGAGATTTTTATTCCATTTACTGTATTTTTCAGCTCTGAAATTTCCATTTGTTATTTCCATATATCCTACATATCCACCGAGATTTTCTATTTTCAATGTAAGTATTAGTAATTACTCATATTTTTAAACTGATGCTGCTTTACAAACTTTGTCACACACTGATTTAACATCTGCGTCACCTCTGCCTTGCGGTCAGTTGTCTTCTCGTTCGCAGGTTCAGATTTTCCTAGTCCTTCACGTGATGTGATTTTCAACTGAAGCCTCGATGTTGGGGGTATTATGTTATCAGACTTGGAATCACCTCTGCTGTCCCCGCAGGCAAAGGGTGGTGCTACCTCGTTCCTCACAGGTGGGCGCGGAAGATGGGGATGGAGTCAGGGCTCCCCACTCCGCCTCCACTGACACAGAAGGGGTAAGAGCGCAGCCTCTCCCTTGTCCTACTCACACCACCCTGGCTGGACAGGGGGTTCCGGTAATGGCCCCGTTACCACCGGGTGGTGGTGAAACGCCTGATTCTCTACTCGGTCTCCTCTGAAGCCACCCCCGCAGGAAGAGGGATGGGTGGACCCTGCTACCATGCAGCAGAGATGAGACTGCCAGCCCCTGCCCAGCCTTCTCTGACATCACCCGCAGCGGGTCACCTCCATATAGCTTGTCATGGGAAAAAGTCTAGAGTCCCCAAACACCTTTGACAACAAAGATGAGGTGGGGGCCTCAGTGTCTTCTGAGAGTGTTCTGTCTGGTGGGCTGTCACTTTCTTCAACTTCCAGGCAGAAAGCAGGTTTTTCTCGGGCCTTTTGGTCCGAGCCCTTTGGTGCTGTTGGGTCGCTGGCTTCTCCAGGCCCAGTCTGAAAGGCAAAAAGAAAACCCAGGGAACTCAGCCCTGTGCCATGTCTCGGCTCCCAATATACCCAGGCAGTCCGCTCTCTTCTCAGCACCTTCCAGTTCTACATTTGTTTGGCACATAGTGTCCAGGGTTTCCGGCTGTACTTAGGGGAAGGAAGAGGAAAAGTACACCTGCTCCATCTTTCCATCAGTACAGACCCAAAGATCACCTGTGCGCCTCAAACTGCATGTGTGCCTTCTTTGAAAACGGAAACAAGGAAGTCTTGCTTTACAGCACATCGATGAACTTCTGGGTTGGTGACCACGTAAGGATTCAGAAGAGGGTGTGCTCAGAGAGCATCGGGGCTCCACGCCCTGGCCCCATGCCTCGCCGTTCCTCAGTTACATCTTTCCACAATAAACCAGTGACCTTGAAACTAAACACACACACACACACACACACACACACACACACACTCTAAAAACTTTAATATTGGTCAATTAATTCTGTATGTTTAGGTTTAAAATCCATTAATTTATTAAAATTAGCATTTATTTTCTGTAGCATTATGTAGGCTTGAGTTCAACAGCCAAACCTAAAGACAGAACACTTAAATATAGGAATAAGATAACTGAATTTTTAAATCTCTAAAATTCTCGTTTGTTTGTTTGTTTTTTTTAATCTTCAATTTCTATCACTTTTTTTGGCCATTCTATTAGTCAAAGCCTGTCACAGGCTAACCCAGATTCAAGCGGAGGGCAAACAATCTCTGGACAGGTGAGAATGAGAAAGAATTGGTGGCAGTCTTTAATCCATCACACTTTACTTCGCTTGCTAACTTTTTGGCTATTCACTGAATACATTCTGCTTCTCTAAAAGCTATCAGTGAATGGAACTATAGTTTTGTCACTTCAAAAACTTAGTGGAGGAAATGTATATAAATAATCAATTCAGTTAAAAGACCCAGTCCAACGATGTCCACAGAAGAGCAGTGGTTAAGATCGTGACTTATAGTCACACAACCTTAAAAGTCAGCCTCCCCCTCCCTTCAAAGAATTGGCTCTTCTCCATCATAAGCCAGCCGTAAATGCCACCTGCCTGAAAAGGCCGGTCCCCTGACCACTGCCAGTCAGAGCCTCTCATGTTCTACCTGGATCGCACTGTGCATTCCTCACTCCACAAACGCTTCCCCATCACACTGTCGACACGCTGAGGAGTGGTGGCGGGGGCTGACAGTCCCCTAAATTACATATAAACACTTTTTACTGAAAAATAACAAAACAAACCTTTTAATAGAATTTAGATCTGAAAAATCTGAGCTATAGAAATTAAGAGATGGGAGAAATAAAGGCATAAACAAAAACTCACAATGGCAGAATCTGCAATGGGTAGAATTTTATATAGAAAACAAAGGTTATAGTGATACAGATTTGACCAATTTGAATATAACAAATCTATATCGTTAAGCAATTCACATAAACCCACTAAAAAGTATTTCACTCGTTTTTAACGAAAGCATTTAGAAACTACTCAACTGTGCCATATGTAAAAACTGGCCTAGAAATCAAACTGACAATGAAATCTTCTCCAGAAACTATATTCTTCATGAAAACATAGGAAGCTATAATGCTCTTTCCCAGTGACTACACATGGGAATCACTTCATGAAGCATCTCGTTGCCAAAATTGTTCATGAGATTTACCGTACTTAACTTGCAATTTATAGGGTATATTTCAGAAAAAAATAAAACCATCAAGAATCTGAGGAAGCTATCCTAACAGGGCTTCGGAGAAGAAAGGGGACTCTACCTTTAGACATTCAAATCGAGCAAACGGGACAGTAAAGGACTTCTCTGTCCTCTCGAGAACTTCACTAGCAGAAGCATCTGCTGAGTGTCAACTGGGAGGTTAACGCGCTCCCCCTCCGCAGAGTCTACAAGCTGGTCACACCAGTGCACGGCCCGCAACAGCCACCTCCCTCCCTTTCAGCTCACCTCACAGCTGCTTCTCTCTTAACATCACACCTCCGGCTTTTCCTGCCACCTCGCCTTCACTAGGGGATCGGAAGTCTTCTTCGCAACTGACTGCAAAAACCCACACCTCCTACTTCTCCTGGGCCTTTCAACCCTAAGCCCGTGAAGCTCACGCTGTGCTGGGCTTTGCCGCCTTTATCACTTCATGAAGGTCCATACACGCGCGACCTCTGCCCGGCGATCAACTTCCAACCAAACACACCACTCAAACTATTACATCTTCTAATCTGGAAGCCATTATGGTTCCCCCAAAACCTGGCATCAGATGGAGGTGTTTCATCCTGACTGACGGAACCTTTTTTGAGCTTCCTAAACTCTGAAGTCCAGTCTCAGACATGAGTTCATAAGGACTAGGCTGTTGCTGACGCTAAAAGATTACCTGGCTAATTCAAGTTCAGCCTCAGCTCATTCACCATTCTCCCAAAATTAGGTCTGCAGGCTCCTTTAGTTCTACCCTCTTTTAAACTTTTTTTTCTTTTTTTCTGCCGCTTCATTGATCAGAAATTTTCCCCATAACTTGTTAAAATTGTATTCTTGTAAAAAATAGATATATATTTGTATTTTTGTCTCCCCATTCCCATCCGCCACCTTCTCCCAGCAGGCAGCACTGGTCCCAGCGCCACTTCCTACCTCTCACACCAGATCCTTGGCCCAGGAACCATTGGTCAGTGTCAGAATAAATCCTATTTAAACATTCGATAACGAGTTTACGGTTTTTTCAGGCTGACATCCTGGAAAGAGGGGCAAGGGAGCTGCGCGTGTCTGTAAAGGACAATTGAAATGATGCAGCATGAGACCTGGGCGAGGGCAGAAGTGCAGAGAGGACAGAGGGAGAGGCCCGAGGCGGAAGAACGACAGAGCGCGGCCGGCGCGGGAGCCTGGGCATCCTCAAATGAGTCGGTGAAAACAGTCTCTGATGCTCACAACACCCCTCAGAGGTATTTCCGAATATTTAACAGGCTACACTTTAGCGAATCGACCTTAGCACGGTAAGGACAAAGAAAACTTCTTCACTCGAAAAATCAGCCGCTTCAATCACTATGTACTGCTTCACCTGCATAGACACTGAAACAGAAGCCCGAAATTCTGAAAGATAATTATTTTCCTAGAAAACAGTCACGCTAACACAATACTATAGGACACATCTCCCCATTAAACAGATTTATACAAATAAAATGTCCTACTCGATTTTTGAAAACATGACTTTTCAATAAAGTCTAGTCCTCTCCACAAACCCAACCTCCCCAACCTATCATTCAAATAGATGGATTTAATATGAACTCATCTGCCCAAGTCGTTGGCCCCAGAACACGCTGCCACATGTGACAGAACGTGACTCAGAATCTTATACCCAGCGGGATTTTAAACATTTTTCTTTTAGCAAGAGAAAAACTTGCTTAAGTAGTCAATTTCATCCATTTTAATCATATGCAAAACTACAGTTAAAGGATAAAATTTGCATGTGGCATTTAAAAATAGGTAAGTTGACTGAATTTCCACAAGAAGGTCAGCGAACTTTTTGGTAAGTTAGCTGTGAAAGCACAGTTAGGTGAGTTCCTGGGGGCGGGGGGGTGACACTAAGCTCAACAGCTGAGCAATAGCAACCCAGAGGCAGCCTGAACCTGCTTAAAACGAAGGCACGGAACACATGTTCATGGATTCTGTGAATGACATTGAACGGGGGACATTATCCAAAGAAAAATCACCACCAAGGTTTTTTAAAGATCTCAATAGCTAATGAGCTCAAAAGTTCGGATGAGATTTAATAAACAGAAAATTTTGTTCTTAGAAAAAACCAGAGAGGCAGCTCGGAGCTCTTAGCACCACCCGGGGTGCGGGCCTTAAGGCGTTAGCTCAAGGCAAGTGCAAGGTGAACGGAGTGCAAGGTGAGCGGGCAGTGTGACCCTGCGCGAAGAAGCACGCAAAGAGCGAGAACGAAGTGGATGGAAGTCTGCTCACCAAAGATGCCCTGTGCCCAGGGCTTTGCGAGAATGCGGGCACTTAAGACATGGCCTCCGAACAAAACGAGCCTGGAAGTAGAGAATGAGCACGAGTCCCGGCCCAAGGTCGCGGCGCCGTTGCCCCCTGTCCCTGGGGCAGTACTGACGGAAACCAGCAGTAACGGTCCCTGCGTTACCCAACCTCGGCCAGACACTTCACAAGGGGCTGGCAGACCAGCCCTGACCCGAGGGCGCCCCAGACTCCGAGGGGTTCGCAGGGAGTGCCCAGGAAGAGGCGAAGAGCAAAGACCTGCAGAACGCGACAGCCTGGAAGGTTGATTCGCCCGCTGGAGGTCATTCCTGGGACACTCGGAAAATCAAACCCGCAGACCGACACCCGGGACG
>PVKZ01006315.1:8188-37127 GCA_004027375.1 Macroglossus sobrinus | reverse complement strand
CCCAGACGTTTTGGCCGTCCCCTCTGGCGTGACCAGAGTGTCCGTCGGGGTGCCGGCACTGAGCTGCCCGGCAGCCTCACCCCCCAGACTTTGCCCTTGCCCCCCCCCAAACCTCAGGGGCGCCGACGCCCACGGCCGACAGCCAACGACGGCCACGCCCTGGACGTGACTTCACTGGGACGGGACGTCTCCGAGGCTCTGCCTGCCCGGTGGTGGGCTTGGGCGTGACATCGGGAACCACCGCCGGCCCGGAGCAGAGCTGAGCTGCCCACGGCGAGGCCGGCTAGCCCGTCCCCGCCCGTGTGTCCACTGCCCTCTCGGGCAGGGCGCCGGGTGCAGCCACACAGCCGGCTCTGACCTCTGACCGGCGGTGCAGACAGCCACGACTGACCAGACCTGGCACGGGAAAGACGGCGACTCACCTCCCTCCCCTGAGAGCCGTCCCCGCCCCGGCCTGGCCCGGCCCCGCGTGGGTGTCACACGCCAGGGGTTCCTGCCCTGCCGGTGGCAGCCGGGTGGCGTCCCCCAGGGGGTCCGGGGCGCCCCGCTCCGATTCTCCCCTCGTGAGTTCGGATCCTTTGCTTCGGTTCCCAGAGCTGCCGAGTCAGTCCCTCCGCTGCCCTGCATCCTCGTCCTGTCCCCTGGGCCCTTCCGCGTGTTAGTCATCGTCCCCGTGGGACACGCCCAGTGTCCCGGCTACCCCCCCAGCCGCCGCTCTGTGAGCCATCCTGGGTGGCTTCGACAGGATGCCGGTGACGCGCCTCTTCCCCGCCCAGCCCCTCGCAGGACGGCCTGGTCTGTCCCCACGGGGCCTGGGCTTGGCTGTCACGCTCACCCTGGGCTCGCTGCGGACTTCCAGGGCGGGACGGACACCCTCAGACCGGGTGGGACTCACGTGGTGGCTTCGGGAAGGCCTCGCTCGGCTCCCCCTGTCCCGTGACGGGGGGCCACCCCTCCGCAACGGGTCGGGCGTCCCGCCTGCCCTGCCCCCAGCTTTGCCGTCTGCAGGCCCCGTGCGCCAGGTGTCGGTGGGGAGGGGCTGACTCCGTTCTCCCCAGGCCCAGCCCGTGCCCGTCCTCGTGCTTGCTGTCCCCGACGTCCCCTCTGCCACCCCCCGCCCCGACGTCGCCCCCCGCACACCCCGACATCCCCGACGCCCCGCCCGAGGCCCCCCCACCATCCAGCGTCCGTGCTTCTCGCTGCTGCTCCCCCGGTCAGCGCTCACACCGTCACCTTCCCGGCCCTCTCTGAAGGTCCCAGGAACGGACCAGGCTTGGCGCGCGGCCGCGGCCGGGCTGGCGAGCAGGTCCCGTCCGTGTGCCAGCGGGGACCTGAGCCAGCTGAGCGCACAAAGGGCCGCGGGGTGGGGGCTCCCATGTGTAGGAAAACGATAACAGCCCCGCTCGGTCTACCGTGTAACAATGCGTCCTCATCGGCATCAGTGGATCAGGCTTCTGTTGTTGTTGGAAGTCCAACGTAGCTGTTACTTATCTTAGAGCCCCGGGCGGGCAGGCAGAGCGCCACCGTTGGGGGAGCGGTTCAGGGGACAGCACGGCTGGCTCGTTCGGGGACACTTTCTGCTGGGCCCTTTTCCCTCTGCAGACACCCTCCTGCTCGGCGTCGTGCACGGGCTGCTTTCCTGTCCCCTCACCGTCCCTTCAGGGCTCTGCAGACTCTCCTAGGACTTTGCAAACTGCTGGGGGCCCGTGTAACATGGTTTCGCTTACAGAGTGTAACATGGTTTCGCTTACAGAGTGTATGCGACACTGTTTCGCTTACAGAGTGTAACATTGTTTTGCTTACAGAGTGTCGCAGGGACCTTTATTTTAACAACCCCATGATGTAGATTTCCGCTTCCTTCCCAGAAACGAATATCTCTAGTGAGATGAAACCGGAAAAGCGCACTCAGCACCCGCTGGCCGGTGGGGAGGCGGCCGTGGCGTCCAGGGGGCCAGCGGGCCGCGTGCGCCGGTAGCAGGAGCCAGGGGCGTCGCACACGCTGGGGTCCCCGCGGCGCTGAGCTGCGGGCCTGGCCGCTGCGATGTCACCGTGCTGTCCCCGCCCTCGGGGGCCACATGCTGCCCCCCGCTGGCAGGTCCCGGCAGGCCGGTCACAGTCACAGCATGCATGCAGGTCCATGCAGGTGACCCGAGCTCAAAGTCAGCTTGCTAAGCGTTCTCGCCACGCCCGTTTCTGTCGTTCGTTTTGGTGGCTCTGTCCACGGGACGGTCAGGAAAACGCCAGCAGGACTAGGACCTGCTGTGGGCTTGTCACCCGACACGCAGCTGTGATCTTCAGGGTCATGGGCCGTGTCGGGTCGGTGTTCGTGTGGGCTCTCGGGCCCATGTGTGCCGTCTGGGTGCCAGGAAGGCGGGTGAGCTCCTGCCGGGTCCCCGCCCGGCCGGCCGCCACCCCGAGATGCCCCGAGTTGAGTGTTTGCTCTTTCTAGAAAGATGTGCTGACGCCTCACGACGCTGACGGTGGCATTTATTCAGGTGTCGCCCTGAAGTCCGTTTGTCACTAGGGGCAGGAGGAAACAGGCATCGTACTGTCCCATGCTGGGGGCCGGGGTGGCCGGGGGCGAGACGCGATTCCTGATTCTCTGTCACCAGCGTCACCAGCGTCACCAGCACTAGGCTGTTTGTCAGAGTCAGCCGCCCTGTTCCTTCTGGCAGCTGCTCCTTGAACCCAAGGCCGACTGTCCAGGAAGAGAGAACGGGCTTCTGGGCTGCAGCATGCTTGGGGACCCCCGCCGTGGGGACCCCTGCTGTGGGGGTCCCTCTGCAGCCCGGGCCCGCCGCCTTCTCCTGGCCTCAGTGCTTTCCGATGGGCTGCTCAAGATGGGAGTGTCTGTTCCTCGGGCCTGGGGAGATGCACCTGCCAATCATGCCTGTCAGTCATACCTGCCAATCATGCCTGTCAATCATACCTGCCAATCATACCTGCCAATCATGCCTGCCAACCGCGTCCACTGGCACAGGGACAAGGCCCCTCCAAGGGCTCTGG
Source organism: Macroglossus sobrinus (assembly GCA_004027375.1). Taxonomy (NCBI): domain Eukaryota; kingdom Metazoa; phylum Chordata; class Mammalia; order Chiroptera; family Pteropodidae; genus Macroglossus; species Macroglossus sobrinus. The sequence goes on along the minus strand of PVKZ01006315.1, from coordinate 34,121 downwards.
GGACCGTGAGGGGAAAATCCGTGCCTTACTGAAAAGTGGTAAACACGCTGAACCCTGCCGGCATCAGCCATGCTGGGCCGGCCGTGAGCTTGCCCGGGACTCGCATAGGAAAAAACAGAGGCCGGGGCGGGCGGCGAGCGGGGGCGCGGGGGCTTCCTGCGCTGCATTGTTCTGCCTCCCCGGGCAGGAAGCGCCCAGTGGCTGCGTTCCAGCGCAGCACGCCGGGCACGGCGGCCGTGACGAAGCAGGACGCCACACGCAGAGGCCGCAGGCCCGGCCCAGAGCCCCGCGGCGGGAGCTGGGGGCGGTGCTGGGCCGCTTTGCCCACGGTGGCACTGGTCCTCGGGTGCCTGACGAGCTCAGGGTGTTCCCCCCGCCCCCCCGGTTATTAACGGATTAGAAGGAACTGCTCAGGGTGGCCCGTCCCAGTGGGACCGGTGTGTTGGCCCGACGGAAGGGCCTGAGTGGGCGCCGGGGCCAGCGGCCTGAGTCATCGTTGTCTCCGGTAAGGACAGGGGCCTGCACGCCGGCGAGCACGGACCGGCCACCATAAGGCCGTGAGGCCCCCGGTCATCTGAGGAGCTGACGTTTAAGCGTCCGGGGCGGGTGCTTCCTCGGGGGGTGGCCGTGGCCCGTGCACGGTGCCGGCCACTCCCGGCCGCCGCGTGGCACTTGAACCAGCCCCGCCCCCCGAGCTTGGGCGCCGTTGGTCTGGGCGTCGTGCTCGTTCTGAGTTGCTGTTCTCCGCAAACTTCTGTTCATTTCCTTTGGTTTTGCTTGAGTCGCCCCCAGTTTAAAAACTGGTGAAGCCCCCCCTGCCCCCCCCACCCCCCGTCATCCTCCGTCTCCGCCCCGTCGTCTTAATCTCCGGGGCCACAGCCATTAGCCACGCGTGGCCTCTCGTCTCTGGGTTTCTGACTGTGAGCTTTGCTTTTCCCCACAGAGCTGAGAAAACAGAAGTCCTCAGTGAAGACCTGTTGCAGGTAGCGACACCGGCCCTTTGCGAACGCTCGGCTGGTGGCTCGCGGGGTCACGACCCAGCCCCGGGTCGTGACCCCCGCTCCCTCCTCCAGTCCGGTTCCTGAGCGCAGGGCCGGGGGTCCTGAGGGACTCCGGCTCTCAGTGACAGCGACCGGACCTGCCAGCTCCCCCACGAGGCCCTAGGGCGGCCTCAAGTCCTGGGCTCGGACTCCGTCCCCTTCGTGGGGAGGGCGTCTGCTGTGGGGACCTGGGCCAGGCCGGTCCACTCTGTCCCTCAGGGAAAGGTGTCCCTTCCCTACCTCCCCCTCCACCCCCGGGCCTCCCCTCCCCCTACTTCTCCCCCGGGCCTCCCCCCCACCCCATCCCCGGGCCTGGCCGTCCACGTGCCTCCGTGCAGAGGGGACCTGGCCCGGGGCCGGTGCTGAGGTGTGTGGCTTTGCTGCCACCACTGCTTCTGACGGCCGGTTCTAGGTGGGACTGTCCCCTCTCCCTGCAGGTGCATTCGGCCTTTAGGGGACCTAAAGCCTCCAGGGTCAGGGACGTTAACGGTTCTCCCCCCGGGACTTTGCTCCAAGGGGAATTCCGACTGTGTCTGGGGACAGTTTAGTCATCACGACACGGGGTGGGGGGGTGCTTCCGGCGCCCAGGGCGCAGAGGCTAGAGGTGCCGCTGGACGCCCCGTAAGGCGGGGCCGCGGGGGGAGGGGGCCGTGCGGGGGGAGGGCCCCGCTGACGGCCGCCCGTCTGTCCCGCAGATCGAGCGGCGCCTGGACGCGGTGCGGGGCACGTGCCACCAGTGCCACAAGCGCCTGGCGGCCTGCTTCCAGGGCCAGCACGGCACCGATGTGGACCGGAGACACGTGAGTCCCCGAGGGCGTCCCCCCCGCGAGGGAAGCGGCGAGGTGGGCGCGGAGATGGCGTGTGTCCTTGGCCCAGGCTCAGGCCGGCTCGTCCAGGGCGGGGGCCGTGGTCCTGCCTCCTCCCGCCCCCGGGCTTCGCCGAGTCCCGGGGAGGGCCTTACGGGAAGCCGGGGCGCACGGAGAGGAGGGGCGGCCTCGGGGGACGGTGGAGGGTCTGCTCCTGGCCCCGTGCCCAGAGCGCCCGGGTCACGCAGCGGGGCGCACGCTGCCACTCCTGAGGCGGCTCCGTGCTGGGTCACGAGCCCCCGGCTGGCACCTGCTGGGTCCTCAGGCGCCCGGTGCCGACGTCACACATCTCCGTGGGCACTGGACGGACGGCCGTGGGGCCCTCCCTCACGCTGCTCGTCCCCGCGTCCCAGGCACGCGGGCGCGCCGGCACGTGACCCGAGGCAGGTGACGAGAACGGGGGTCGGTGATAATGACGTGTACCCCCTCCCCCCCGTCCTCCGCCTTCCAGAAAAAGCTGCCCCTGACCGCGCTCGCCCAGAACATGCAGGAGGCGTCCGCCCAGCTGGAGGAGTCACTCCTGGGGTAAGGGGGGGCCGGCCGCCCCCCACGGGCCGGGGGGCCCCTCGGGTGCCGGTCCAGCGAACGTGCCCCTGTCCTTTAAAGGAAGATGCTGGAGACGTGCGGGGACGCGGAGAACCAGCTGGCCCTCGAGCTGTCCCAGCTCGAGGTCTTCGTGGAGAAGGAGGTCGTGGACCCGCTGTGCAGCATCGCGGAGGTGGGTGCCTCCGGCCGGCGCCTGCGACGGGCGCGTCCCCGGCAGTGAGGGGCGCAAAGGGAGGAGGGTGTGATGCTCCGTCCCCCGAGAGACAAACGTTGTGCATGAACAGGGCGCTTTTAGACGCTGAGCCCCAGCCCCGCCCCTCCCCGCGGCTGCTCACGACCTGGCGTGCGTCCCCCGCCCCCCGCAGGTGGAGATCCCCAACATCCAGAAACAGAGGAAGCAGCTCGCCAAGCTGGTGCTGGACTGGGACTCCGTGAGGACCAGGTGAGGCCCGTGGGAGGCTGGGGCACCCCACACAGGGCGTCTCGCGGCCTCCAGCCCCCAGCCCCTCCCCAACTCTGCCCCCAGCCCCGCCCCTGACACCTGACCCCGCCTTCGACACTGCCCCAGCCCCGCTCCCGCCCCCTGAGGGAAGCACTGCCCCGCGGACCGTGACCCAGACCCCTCACGGCGGCTCGCACCTGCCGTTGGGCCTCCCTCTCCCGTGGGGCCAGTGGGGACCGTCCCTGACCGCCCTGACCTCAGCGGACCAGTGGTGACGAGAGGCAGGAAATGAGCAGGAAGCCTGAGTGTCCTCAGGGGACAGGGCAGGGGTGGGCGCCCCTCAGAGCACCGCTCTTGTCGGACAGGGACAGAGCGAGGGGCAGAGGGGTCTGCAGGTGCCACCGGGGCGGATGGAGCCCCGCGGGCTGCGGTCAACCTCGGGCCGGACGCTGCTGCGTCTCTGGGGTCCTTGAGTCAGACCAGGTGGCCGCCCCAGGGGCTGCTGACTGCGCTGACGTCAGCCCGGGCTCACGCCCGCGGCCCTGGCCTCGGCGCTGTCCTTGGGGGCGTGCGTGCCGGCGACGGTGGCCCTCTCCCCGGGCCTCGGAGAGCGAGAGATCTGGGCGTCACCACCACCACGTTTTTATCCTGCTTTGTCACAAGAGGGTGACACTTCGTGTAAAGGACCAGACAGCAGCCATTTCCAGCACAGCCCGGGAGGGCGGTGTCGGGGGCGGGGCCCCAGCCGTGGGGCTCGTGGATGGGGCGCCCAGCACCGCCAGCCCCGGGGGGAAGCCTGTGGCCCTGTGTCCGCTTCCCCTCGCAGAGGGTCCACCCCTGCCCCCCACCCCCCGCCAGGCGCTGAGGCCCACGCCCGGTGGGGCCACGTTGGGAGGGCGTCCGCTCCCCCGGGCCCGCCGAGGCGGCGCCCGCAGCCAGTCCTCAGGTCCCGGCGACCCGCGTGTTGTGCAGGTGGAACCAGGCGCACAAATCCTCAGGAACCAACTTCCAGGGGCTCCCGTCAAAAATAGACACCCTGAAGGAAGAGATGGACGAAGCCGGGAACAAAGTCGAGCAGTGCAAGGTGCGGGCGTGGCCGGCGGCCTTCTCGCGGGTTTCGCAAGCGATGGACGCAAGCCCGTGTGTTGCAAATCATTCATCATTGTGTGTAATTCCCGTCAACACTCTCTGAACGCTATTAGAGGTGGATTTTGTTTTCTTCTTCATTTCCTAAGACTCTGCTTTTCTTTTATAACCAGATTTAAAGCATTATTTAAAAAAAATCCAAGTAGCATAGTTTTTAAAACCTTGATGGAAACGTCTGAGCTTGTTTAAAATAAAGAATAGGTGTGTGTGAGGGGGAGAGAATAGCACAGCAAAAGGTCATAAAGTTACAGCAATTAAAGCAACGCACAGCAGGCACGAAAGTAGACGTTCTAGAATAAGCGTTATTGGATTTGAAGATTTAACGTATAGTAAAAGGGGTTTTCTATGGGGAAGGGAAGGATTATTTTTTAAAGGTTGCCAGGACAACTGCTTTGTAATTGGAGAGAAACATAACTTGTTTATCTCGTGAGTTGAATTCTAGGGTCGATGGTTAAGCGATCCCCTTCTCTGTGTGTCTGTCTGTGAAAGATGATGCTTATTCCATGAAAAGCATATTTGAGGTGGCACAGACACGGGTCTCGGTGGCTTTCCTGGTGATCTCGGAGCTTTAAAAGCATAAATGACATTCAGCGGCGTCCGACGGGGCCCGTCCCCTCAGTGGCACGCCCTCTCTCCCTCCCCAGGACCAGCTGGCCGCGGACATGTACAGCTTCATGGCCAAGGAGGGGGAGTACGGGAGCTTCCTTGTGACGGTGAGCACTGGCCCCCCCAGCAGGGCTGCGGCCCGGTCAACTCCGTCCGCGCGAGCTTTCCTTCCTGGCAGAAGAGTTCGGCCACCGTGTGTGTGTGTGTGTGTGTGTGTGTGTGTGTGTGTGTGTGTGTCCCTCCGACGCTAACGTTGCCTTTGTTTTTGGATGTGGGTCTGTTCTCAGCTGTTAGAAGCCCAAGCAGATTACCATAGAAAAGCGTTAGCCGTCTTAGAAAAGGCCCTTCCCGAAATGCAAGCCCACCAAGGTAACGTACCCCGCGTGCCTCCGCCTCCGCCCGGACCCCTCTGCCCGGACCCCTCTGCTCGCCCCTCCCCGCAGCCCTCTGCCCGGGAGCGCCCCGTCTCTCAGCATCCCTTCGTCTCTGCTCGCTGCGTCCTCTCACTCCTTCCAAACCCAGTTGATTTGCTGATGAGACGCTCGCATCTCCTCTGAACTTTGCCGCTGAAGGGCGAGCTGGGGCTCTGGGGGGTTTTCCTTCTCAGTGGGCTCGAAGAACCCTGTGGCCTCCGGCCATCTTTCCCCAGATCGCGCGTCTGTCCCTCGGGGCCCGGCGCTGGCCCGGGGACGGCTCGAGCGTGCCTTCGGGGACGGTCTCGTGCGCTTTGCAGAAGGCACTTTCAGAGCCAGGCATGCCGCTCCGTCCTGGGGCGCTGGCGGCCGTGGTGGGACCGCAAGACGCCGGCCCCTGTCTGCACCCGGGCTCCCGCCGCAGCCATGGCGCCGGGCTCACCCCGTCCCGCGGGGCGCGGCCTCCCGGCATCCGGCTTTACACGGGCAGCGCCGCCTTTCACCCCGATGCTCTGACTTGCCGTCGGCGTTGCCCTGCAAAGCCATCGGCCCTGAGCGGAGCGGCAGGAAGCCGGGCCCGGGGTGGTGGCTGTGACCCTGGACGGGGCCGAGCACCGGGTGGGTGGGGGGGTGGTGTGCGTCGTGGGCGTGCACACACACTGGCACCTCGAGAAAGCTGCTGCTCCCCTAAGTGTCAGGAGGTCCCTGGGTGCTCCCTGTAGGAAGAGAAACCCTGCCCCCGTGTTCTGTTCCTGCTCCCCTAGAAACCCATCATTTGACAGCCTCAGCCCCCTAAGCCTCCGTCCCGGTGGCGGGCTGTCCCCGAGACCGGCCGTCCCTCACGCCTTCGCGAATGGCCCCACGTCCGTCTCAGAAACCTGTGAGCCGGGTGCCGTCTGTAGGAGCCAGAGCCCCCCCCACGACGGCCCTGACCCCGACTCACGTGAAAGGCCAGTGGTCCAGGGACACGGCGTGCGTGTCCCATGTGGCAGCCCTGCCGTGGCCCCGCGGGCCAGCCGCTGGCTTTGGGGGACCCGCAGCCCCCTGGCCTCTAGACCCTGCGCTTGCGACCATCTTTGTCGTGACTGGGCAGACATGTCTGTGTCCTTGGTCGTGGTCGTGTTTACACGTGTGTCCGGTGTCATCACGATCACACTGTTCTCACACAGGGTGGGGGTCCCTGTGGGCTCCGGCACCACTGCGGTGCCCGGCGCACAGTAGGCCTGTTGTCTGAGGGGCCAGCGCCTGAGCTGAAGTTTGCCCTGGGGTGGTGCCCAGGTCAGTGGCCCTCACACGCCCGCTGCCGACATGTCACCAGGGGCGTGGGGCGCCCTGCGTCACTGGGCCGTCCCAGCAGGGAGGTGACAAGGGCAGGTGCAGACGTCCTGGCTGCGTCTGACGGGCCTGGGGAGGGGATGCTCAGGCGGCCGTCTCCTGCCTGGCGGGGATCCCTTTGCTCAGCGTCCAGCCTGAGCACCCCAGGGCGACCCTGCTGCATTTTGCCCTGCTGGGCACGGGGCTGAGCGTGCAGCATTGGGGGGTGTTGGGAGGCCAGCTGAGGAGCGGTGTGGGGGCGTGGTATGGGGGGCGTGGCATGGGGTGAGCGGTGTTAGGGGCATGGTGTGGGCGTCTCGGCGTTAGGGGCGTGGCGTGGGGTGAGCAGCATGGGGGTATTTGGGGGCGCGGTTGGGGAGGCCGGTGTCTCTCGCCGGCGCGACGACGCTGGCGTTCCTACTGAAGGACTCTGTGACTCGTCTTGGATGCAGGGTGTCCCTGCCGCCGCCGTCGTCCTTGGTGGGAACGGGGTCCCCTGCGCCCCGGGTCCTCGCAGGGCGCCCCTGCCGCGTGAGCGCACGGCCCCGAGCGCGTCGCCACCCGCCGCGTGCGCAGCGCCACCGGGGCGCGCGGGCTGCGACGCAGCACGGCGGGGGGTGCGCGCCCGGCGGCCCCTGGGTGGGGGGCGCCGGCCTCACCGCGCTGTCCCGCTGCAGACAGGTGGGCGGAGAAGCCGGCCTTCGGGACGCCCCTGGAGGAGCACCTGAAGCGCAGCGGCCGCGAGATCGCGCTGCCCATCGAAGCGTGCGTGATGCTGCTGCTGGAGACGGGCATGCGGGAGGAGGTGAGGCCGCCCGCGCGTCCCGCCCCGTCCCGCGTGGGCGTGACCCTGACGCGCACGTCACCGCATTTCCCGTCCTGTCGCTTCCCGCCTGGGCCTGACCACGACCCGCATGTCGCCCCCGCTGGGGCCCAGGGCGCCCGTGGGCTGCACCCCTCACCTCCGCGGTCTGCCTGCAGTGCTAGGCCGTTGTCGGGGGTGGGGCTGGGGGGCTTTTTCTACCTGGTCTCTGATACCCGACAACCAGGCCCCCCTGTGTAGCTAGGGGCTCGGGCTGGGCCAGGCCTCCGTGGGGGAGCAGGGCTGTGTTCTCCAGAAGGTTCTGCGCTGAGGGTGGGGTTCACACACAGCGCCCGCAACTGGGCAGTGCCCTGAGGTTGCATGAGCCGAGCCCCCGACTCACCAGAGTGGGCAGCCAGACCCAGAGACACCCCAGGCGTCCTGCTGGTCACCGCCCCTCCCTCGGGGACATGCCCCCCCCACCCTCGAACCTGGCGCCCCACTTTCTCGCTGCCCCTCAGGGCCTCTTCCGGATCGGGGCCGGGGCTTCCAAGCTGAAGAAGCTCAAAGCCGCGCTGGACTGCTCCACTTCGCACCTGGACGAGTTCTACTCGGACCCCCACGCCGTGGCAGGTGAGCTGCTCGGGTGGGCGTGCCGGGGGCGGGCGCGGCCTGTCCGTCAGGCCGCCAGTCACGGGTCCAGTGCCGGCTTCAGGTCCCATCGGGGCGGGCTCCTTGCAGGCTTCAGTGACGGGAGAAAGAGTGTGCGTGTGTGAGTGTGTATATGCATGTGTGAGTGCATGCATGGGTGTATGTGTATGCATGTGTGTACGTGTGTGCGTGAGTGTGTGTGCATGTGCGTGCGTGTGTGTGCACGTGCATGTGCATGTGTGTATGTATGTGAGCGTGCATATGTGTGCGTGTGTGTTTCAGTGCCCGTTCCTTTGTGGAGCAGGTGTTGGAGACATGCTCGTGTCTGCTGCCCTCTCCGCGGTGATGCCGGGGGAGGTCACGTCTGTTCAGATGCTCTGGGGTGGGCTCTGTTTTCTGCCGCACGCTCGGTACGTTCCCGTGAGATGGCTTGTTTGGGGCGTTCGAGTCCCGAAGCCTGGCTGCCGAGTGGTGGCCTGGAGGTCGCGGCCGAGGTCATTTCCGTTGGTGGCATTGCGGGTCCCGACGTCCACCCCCCGCCCTGTCACTCTCTGTGTCCACGGTTGCAGGTGCGCTGAAGTCCTACCTGCGGGAGCTGCCCGAGCCCCTCATGACCTTCCACCTGTATGAGGAGTGGACCCAAGTCGCCAGGTGAGCCCCGAGCTTTAAGATGCAAAGGAAGCGGGGTGAGGTGTTTGCTGGTCCTTTACTCCTGGGGCTCGTGATGTGAATAGCCGGGCCGCGGTCTCAGGCTGGTCTCAGGCTGTGGCGGAAACGCGCTGTGGGCGGGAACGTCCCCGTCACGCTCCGCCCTCGGGGCGTGTGGTGTACGGGAATGAGGACAGGTCCCGGCACCCGGCACCCGCTCGGTGGACTGGCTGGTCAAAGCCCCCTGTGTCTGGAAGCCTGTCCCCGGGGGCGGGTGTTGCGCTGGCTGGCGGCCACCTGCCTGCTCATCTCATGGGGACGCCACCATGCACGGGTGACGTGGGCACGAGGGTGCCGCGGTCCGCGTGCCGAGTGCCCGCCCCACCAGAGCGCCGGCCACGGTCAGCAGCCTGGCGGCTGCGCTCAGGGACTCTTGTCCCGTCACCGGTGGTTCCCGCAGGAGTGAGCCACTTGTCAGTCGGCCACCCTGTCACTCTGGGCGTCTGCTGCCGCTGTGCAGAGGATATGAAGGCGGAGCCCGCCCTAGGCAGGTGGCCCCTGGGGCCTGCCGGGAGTCCCGTGCCAGGGCCCAGCAGCGAGTGGCAGTCAGGGTCGGGTTCGAGATGGACCTGGGTGTGCTTCACTGGGGAGCCTCCCCACCCCTTTACCTGCCCCCCTCTGCTCTGAGACCCCCGGACTCGTCCCCGGGAGGCAGTCACTTGGAAAAGCAGGCGTCTGTCTGTCTGCTGCTGTCCTGATTCTGAGCGCGAGCGCTGTCAGCTTTGGCCACGGTGCCACCCTGGTGACGCAGCGACCGGCCTGTGGAGCATGACCGCGTTGAGGCCTGTCCGACCCGCTCCAGACACTCTGGGCGGACGGCGTCCATGCAGGCAGTGTCCCGGGTGCTGTCCCGCGGTGGGGACAGGGACACACACGCGTCGGGGCAGAATCTCGTCTCCGGTGTCCCGGGCGTTGGCCCCGGCGGCCCCACGTGCTGTGCCCTGGAGCCTCGCGGTCCCCTCGTCGGGAGGCTGGGCCTCCGCGAGCTGAGCTCACAGCCCGGAGCTGTGTGCTGGTCCCCGGCTCCGCGTCCCGCGCTGCCCTCCCGCCACGCCCTCCGGGCGGAGCCGTCCCTGCAGAGCCGCTCCTGAGCCCGGCTCGCACGGGCGCGTGCTTCACCGCGCGTCACAAGTGAACCTTTCTTCTCAGTGTGCAGGATCCAGACAAAAAACTCCAGGATTTGTGGAGAACGTGTCAGAAGTTGCCAACGCCCAACTTCGTGAACTTCCGGTACGTGTGGCGGGCGCCGTCCTGGTACGCGCCGTCCCGGTGGCACGTCGTCCCGGTGACATGCCGTCCTGCGGCCGGACCCTCCCGCTTGGTGTGGGCTCCGTCGCCGAGCTCCGTGCCAGCTTCCCGCCCGGCACCGGGGACGCTGGCCCCCTGAGGGCACGGCGCTCTGGGGTCCCTCGCCGCGTCCCTCAGCCCCGGCCGCCGCTCTCGTCTGTTCCGTGTCCGACGGCAGGAACCGAGTTCCGGGTGTCGCTGCTTTGGGATTTGGCCTCGTGTTTTATGTTTCTCTTTATAATTTTTATGAGTTGTTTTTGAACAGGGACAGCATCTCCACGGTCCCCTCCTGTCCCTGTTTCCCAGTCTCCTGTCCCCCAGAGGCACAGCCGGTGGCTTCGGTGCCTTGTGTCGCCCCAGCCAGAGCTGGCGCCCGAGTGCGCGGCACGTGGACACACGTGCATGCAGCTCTGTCACACACACACACACCCCGGGTCCCCCGAAGCTGGCGGCACGTGGGGACACACGTGCACGCAGCTCTGTCACACACACACACACCCCGGGTCCCCCGAAGCTGGCGGCACGTGGGGACACACGTGCACGCAGCTCTGTCACACACACACACACCCCGGGTCCCCCGAAGCTGGCGGCACGTGGGGACACACGTGCACGCAGCTCTGTCACACACACACACACCCCGGGTCCCCCGAAGCTGGCGGCAGCCCATGTCATGCACGTATTTTGCGTAGCGTCCGCCTGGGGGCTTGTCCCGGGTCGCACACGGGGCGTTGACGGCCACCCAGCCCAGCGCCGAGTGGCCGGGCTGTAATCTGTTTATTCAGCCCCCGCTGGTCGATAGTTGGGTGGTTCTTAATTGTTTGATTTGTAGTGCAGGGAGTGCCTTTATGTGACGAATTGGACGTCTTTGTAATTTCAACATGGAGCGTCTGTGCCCCGCGGGGCGGCGGGGTCCGGTCCCAGGGGTCTCTCTGAGGGGCGGCCGCCCTCTCGTCCTCAGGTACCTGATCAAGTTCCTCGCGAAGCTCGCGCAGACCAGCGACGCCAACAAGATGACGCCCAGCAACATCGCCATCGTCCTGGGCCCCAACCTGCTGTGGGCCAGGAACGAGGGGTAGGTGGGCGTCCCCGTCCATGCTGCCGGCCGCGGCCCTCGGCCCGGCGGGGGCGGGGGGAGCGGGACGCGGCTGGCGGTCGGCACCCCGCACCCTGTCGCCGGGCGCACGCGGCCGTCTGCGGCCGACCTTCCAGGTGAGCCGTGTGCCGGCCACACGGGGACGCGGGGGACACGGTCCCCGTTGTCACGGGCCCCGCCCTGTGGGAGACGCCGGCACATGACAGCCGCCCTTCACGGGCTGGCATGCTCTGCTGTCACCACAGTGCCACCGAGGGGTGGCGGCCAGCCCGGGGATCCCCACATCCGTAGGCCAGGGCCCCGTGCGTTTAACCTGTGCGTTTGTGCTTAAACACTTCTGCTGTGAACTCAGCAGCCGCGCCCTGGCTCGGCCGGAGAGACCGGGGCGGAGACTGGGGACGGGGTGCGGGGGGAAGACCAGGGGCCTGAGACCTGGGATGGAGTCGGGGGAGATCAGGGACAGAGCTGGGGGAGTGGAGGCCGGGAGCAGAGACCGGGAGCCACCCAGGGCCGCTGTGACCCCTGCCGACCCCCTTGCAGGACGCTGGCGGAGATGGCGGCCGCCACCTCGGTGCACGTGGTCGCTGTCATCGAGCCCATCATCCAGCACGCGGACTGGTTCTTCCCGGGAGGTGAGCGTCCCGGGCGTGGCTCAGAGCTAGCGAGGGGCGGGGATGCCCCCAAGGCCCCCCACGGCCACAGAGCCGGGGTCTCCATCCGCGTGTCTCCCTGGGCCGCCTCCCCGCCCCCGTGAGCCAGCGCTGTGGTGGCTACACCATGTGTGCCTCGCTCCACGTCACCGGCGCCGGGGTCGCCCACCCACCCGCAGGCGGCTCCCCACGCCCCGGGGCGCCCTGGCCAGTAGGTGTCCCCCGGTTGAGGCCCCCCATTGCCCTGCTGTTCCTCCCTCCAGGCTCCCTGCCACGGGCCCCCCCACACCCGGGGCGGCTCGCCGAGCCTGGCGGATGAGCGAGCGCCAGCAGGTAGCCCAGGGTTGGTGTCACTGTCATTTCTGTGTCACGTCAGAGCATAAATGCGCCTCAGTGCCTCACCTCATGGTCCAGATGAGTGGTCCACGCTCTGTCCTCTCACATTCCATGCTTTGTTTTCTTTTTTCCACAAAAAGACGACACAGGGGCTGCGTGACTTACGTTCTGACATGTCCCCCGCCCCTGGTCTCTCCCTCGACCTTTTGTCCCCTGGTTGCTGGAGACGGTGGCGGTGTCTGGGGCTCCCACGCCTGGAGCCCGGGGCGGCCCGCGGCGCTCGGCCCTGCGCCGTCTCACGCCCCCCCACCCCCGCCTCTCCCCCTGCAGAGGTGGAATTCAACGTGTCAGAAGCGTTCGTGCCTCTCGCCACCCCGAATTCCAATCACGCGACCCTCCCCGGCAACGAGTCCGACTCGGGGACCCTGGAGAGGAAGCGGCCGGCCAGCATGGCGGTGATGGAGGGCGAGCTGGCGAAGAAGGAGAGGTGTGTTCGCAGCTCCACTGAGCCCCGGGACCCGGCCCAGCCTCGGGGGGCCTGCCACGGGGCGGGGGTGTCCCGCCTGCCACGTGGGGGTGTCCCGCCTGCCACGTGGGGGTGTCCCGCCTGTCACGGGGTCATCCTGCCTGTCACGTGGGGGTGTCCCGCCTGTCACGTGGGGGTGTCCCGCCTGTCATGAGGGTCATCCTGCCTGTCACGTGGGGGTGCCCCGCCTGTCACGAGGGTCATCCTGCCTGCCACGTGGGGACGTCCCGCCTGCCACGTGGGGGCAGCACCCCAGGACCAGGACTGAGAGAGTCCAGGTGGCTTCAGGGCTCTGCCCTGGTCGGCTGCAGACATCGCTCTGACCGTAACTGTGACACGTGCTTGTCACTTAGCATTCGAAGGGTCGCACGTGGCTCAGTGCGCACACACATACACGGTGGCATCACACACGTCACGGTCACTACACATGCTCGATGGGGGGGAGGGGGAACGTGCGTATCGTGGGCGTGTGTCCGGGAGGGAAGGTGAGAACGGCCACGTCTCGCGGTGACGTGTGCGGTGGGTGTGTGAGGACACGTTTCCGCTGTGACTCTGGCTGGAGAAGCAGGGTTGCCGGTTCTGGGGGGGACAGCGGCTGTGTCGGCCTAGCGAGGGACGGCGTGTCTCCGTACGGGGCTCCGTGGGGACCGTGGGCTTCTGGGAGGTGGTCACGGCTGCTCGTGGCTGGCCGTCGGACGCCCCCGCCTGAGCGCGGGGCGATGCCAACGCCGCCAGCAGTGGCCGTGGTTTCCCGCGTCCCCGCTGTCCCTGGGAGTCGCTGGCGCTGGAGCGAGCCCCAGGCTCTCGCCCAGTCTTAGAGCGAGGTTCGTTTTCGCCTTTTTTGTTTTTTTTTTAACCCACTGAGGAGGAAAATCTATTCTGTTCGTCTAAAGCCAGCCTTGATCAGCTGTAGGAGTTTCCCCCTCACCTCCGTCCCAGTTCCTGCTGACAGTCTGCTCCCCAGAACCGGCCCGCATACCCATTCCGTGGCAGAGTGCGGTGTTGGGGTCTTCGTAGTAGACGCACGGACAATGCCATCTGCCTGGGGGCTCCCCCGCCAGCCCCCCCCAGGAGCACGAGCTCGGGGAGACACGAGTGGTTTAGGTGTTGAGCCGGAGAGCCGGTTCTGCGGCCCGCGTGCCAGTGGGGCCTCACGCAGAGGGCCAGTCCCACCCCTGGCCCACCCTCCAGCCGCCACCTGCCTCCCGGAGCCGCCTGCCCCGGCGCTGGCAGCTCCGCCCTCTGCACACGCACCGCGGCATTCACGCATCTGAGCTCAGGAGGCAGCGGGGGGCCCACCGCCCCCTGCCCCCGCAGGGCCTCTGCACGCGCCGTCGCCTTGGGCCCCGCACACTCAGACCCGAGACCGTGGGCTCGTAGCTGGCGACAGGGATACGCACACGCCCGCGTGACGTCTCCCCCGGCGAGGCCCGTGCGCCTGCGGCTGCTCCTGCCCGAGCTGGCCACTCCCGGGCTCCCTGGCCTTGGTGACAGCGCTGCCTGGTCGCCCGGTCCTCGCGCCCCACTGCATGCTGGGCCCCGCGGGGCTGTGTGCCTGCGGGCGCTGTGTCCGGAGGCGGCTCGCGGGGCGTGCTGACTGTCTCTTCTCTCTGTAGCTTTGGTGTGAAGCTTACGGACTTCCAGGCCTACCGGCGGGGTGGCGCCCTAAATAGGAAGCACGCGTCACCTGCTTCCCAGCCACCGCTGCCGCCCGCGGACGGCGGCGCCTCGGCTCCAGCCGGCCCCGAGCCCCCGCCCCTGAGCGCTAGGGCCGAGAGCGGATCAGGGGGTGGGGCTGCCCCGTCGTCTGCGGGCGCACTGGAGCAGGGCCCGAGCCCGGGCGACAGCAGGTAAGAGGCCGGCTCCTGCCGGCAGCGGGTGCCGGGCGCCCCGGCCTCCCTGTAGGGGCCACCGGCCGCAGGGCGCAGCGCCCCTGCCCCAGGGCACACCCAGCATGCAGTGGCCCCCATGCGCCTTCCCCTGCCGCTGGGCTGAGGACGGGGGGAGCCTGCAAGTCGCTCGCCTCCTTTCCCGGTTCCGCAAGGACACGTGTGTGTTTGCGTGCTTTACCCCGCTGCTCCGTGCTGGGGCCAGAAGCCGGAAAGTGTCTGCAGTGCCTTGAGCCTCGTCTCCCTGTTTGGGTGTGCTCAGTGCCCACGACTGTTTGCCATTGCTGTCTAGTTGCCAGCTAGTAAATGTTTGAATGTAGCTAGTTAGTTGGGTTATAGTATGCTTATCATTCATTCATTCACCCACCCATCCACCTACTCATGTATCTATCCATCCATCCTACCAACCCACCCATCCATCCACCTACTAACCATCCGTATATCTAACAACCCATTCATTCATTCACCTACCAACCATCCATCCACCAATCAACCATCCATTCACTAACCAACCATCCACCCACCTACCAACCCATCCATCCATCCACCTACCAACCCATACATCCATCCACCTACCAACCCATCCATCCACCTACCAACCCATCCATCCACCTACCAACCCATCCATCCATCCACCTACCAACCATCCATCCATCCACCTACCAACCCATCCATCCACCTACCAACCCATCCATCCATCCACCTACCAACCATCCATCCATCCACCTACCAACCCATCCATCCACCTACCAACCCATCCATCCATCCACCTACCAACCATCCATCCATTCACCTACCAACCATCCGTATATCTACCAACCCATTCATTCATTCACCTACGAACCATCCATCCACCAATCAACCATCCATTCACTAACCAACCATCCACCCACCTACCAACCCATCCACCTACCAACCATCCATCCATCCACCTACCAACCATCCATCCATCCACCTACCAACCATCCACCCATCCTACGACCTCATCCATCCATCCATCTACCAACTCATCCTCCCATCCTCCCATCCTCCCACTCACCCTCCGCCCATCCGTCCAGTCAGATTTACTGAATAGCTGAGAGCTGAGCAGTAGGTCCCAGCTGCCGTACTGGGCACACGTGGTGACTAAGACCCCCCCCCCCCCGCCACCAGCTTTCAGCCTTGCAGGGGAGTCCATACAAGAGCACAAGGTCCAGAATGTGGTAGGTTTTAAAAGGCTCCCCGTGGCCTACTTTCTCGATTCACCACCTGGATGCGCTCGGAGTCGCAACTCCAAGGAAAAGCGCCTTCGAACTCGAGGGTTTGCTCTCATCGGCCTGACTTCAGTCCTCCGCCCCGGCCCAGGCAGCGGAGCCCCGCGGCCACTCGAGGCGGCGTCGGGGGCGGTGGTGACAGGAGCCGCAGGAGAGACGCGCCTGTCGGGTTGTGCCAGCACTGCCCTGCACTCAGCGCTGGCCGCCTGTCACACGCCAGTGACCGCTTAGGGGGAGAAACCAGTGCGTGAGACGAGGGCACGGAGACGAGTGTGCCTCGGGGGGCCGTCTTCACCCTCTCGGGGAGTGGGGGACGGGGTGCCTCGCAGTGCGCGGAGCTGCTTAACGCGACAAGAATCTCCTACGTGCTCAGAGCCGACGCCGAGGGCGCTGTGCATTCCTGAATTCCTTCCTCCTTACGCAATCTGGGGACGTTCGCTTCGTGGTTCCAAAGAACGAAGGCTTCAAACTTCCTGGAGCTGCTGCTTGCGTTGTCGTCGTCTTCCCTTTTTTTTCTTTCCAGTTTTCTCCAGGGGCTTCACGTGCTCTCCGTAAGCTCTGTGTTGGCTCGTCAGTAACTGCTGCTGCTCTTTTGTATGTTCGCTTTAAACTTTTTACATTTGAGGCGAACTCACACGTTTCCACTGAGCTGTGGCATTCCTCTGGTTTAACCAGGGCTAAGCATATCATCTGAGATAAAGACCAGCCTTCACCGCGGACAGACAGATGGAAATGCCATCACCGCCCGCCCCAGGCCATTGCAGTCTGTGGAGGCTTCCGTGTGCGTTTCGGGAACGGTGTTCGCCCTTCGGTGTGACCTTGGGAACGGTGGCTGCTGGGTTCCCTGTGCAAAGCAGCTCTGGGCCGGGGGACAGACACCTGGGTGGTGGCCAGCTCGGGCCTTCGATGGGTGTCTCTCTCCGCAGGCCCACAGCCCTGACAGTTTAGAGAACTGTCACTTGTTAATCACTGAATGATTTAGAGAATCGGCGTTTCTCTGTGGCTTTTACTTCTGTTTATCGTATACGCCAATAGCGCGTTATTCTGAGACAGAAGCCCCTTCGGGATCTTTAATGCTGTGAGCTGAGGCACACGCGCCCGAGAACTTGGCGTGTCCGCGTGGCAGGGCAGTAGGAAGGCTGGCTGAGGCAGGGAGTCTCGTACGTCAGTGGTCCCCCCGCCTTCGTGGCACCAGGGACCGGGGCTCCTGTAGCATCTGACGCCCGGTGACCTGAGGTGAGGCTGAGGCGGGGATGCTGGCGCTGGGGAGCGGCAGCAATGATGAAGATTCGCTCGCCCACCCATCCCCTACCTCCTGCTGTGCGGCCCGGTTCCTGACGGACCAGGACTGGGACCCGCCACGGCGGGGGGTTGGGGACCCCTGTAGAACGTGCGATGTGTAGCCCGGTGTGAACTGTTTGAAGTTTCAGGTCATCCCCTCGCTCGAGCGGGTGAGAGCTGCGGCTGCCAGCGCGCGCGTCCCGGTGTGCCTGGGCCTTGGGCTGGCGCACCGGGTCCTGACTCGACCCCTCCCCCTTGCAGCCCCCCCAAACCCAAGGAGCCTGCAGCCGCACCCGCGATCAGCAGGAATGGCAGTGTGGTGGCCGGCGGCCCAAACCAGGTGCAGCCACCCACTGGCTCCCATCAGCTGACGCCCAGCCCAGCTCACAGCTCCACGGGGTCCAGCCCGCACACCCTTCGCCGAGGTGAGTGGCCGTGGGGCGCGGGGGGCGCGGGGCGGCCCCCGAGTCGCAGAGTGGCAAGCAGAGAAACGAGTCCTTGGCAGAGGGATGGGTGAGGCGGGGCGAAGCCAGAGAGCAGAGACGCGTCCCCCGAAAGCCGCGTTTCAGCCACGGAGCCTGACACACCGCGTCCCCTCTCCAGAAGCGGCCCCCGTTTTCAGGGACCCGGGGTTCCCAGCCCTCACTCTGTCCTGGGACAGCCGCGGCCTGGGCCCTGGCCGGCTCTGGGCTCTGGGCTTCGGTCACCACCGTGCCCTGTGGTCCAGGGTGTCCCCGTCCAACCCCTGCGGCCCCTGCCCAGGACCGGGGACCAACTCAGGGCGCAGCGGACAGTGGGGGCCAGTGGCTGGGACTTGGGGTGGCCGCCACACGCGGACCGTGCCCCCCACGGCCTCTGGGCCGGGCCCAGCCCTCACCCAGCACCCCCTCCCCCACGGGTGCCCCCACCCGGCCGGCCCTCCGTCTGGGGGTCACGCCCCTCCCCGCCCTGCGGTGCTCCCACACTCGGCCTCTGTTCTCCCCCTTTTCCCGCCTGCTTCTTCACGTGGCGTTTTCTCTTCTCTTTTCTCTTCTGGCGGGCATTGCGCCTTCTCTACCGGGATGCCGGGTCTAACCCCGCTCACAGATTGGCTCTCCTCCACAGCCACCTTACGAGTCTTTCCTGCATCCTGCTTCCTGCTTCCTGCAACCCCGGGCCTCAGGCTGCCTCGCAGGGTGGGTTCGATCCTTTCCGCCCCTCCCCCAGCCCCCCGGCCCCGTCTGGGGGGGTTTGAGGCCTGCCCGTCTGCCAGCCCCTGGCCTGCCACGCTGCTCACACCAGATGTCAGGGACGGTCTCAGCGCTGTGCTGTGCTTCACAGCCGCGGTTGCCCGGGAGGGAGGGAGGGGGAGCCTCTGGCGAGCAGAGCACGGCTCGAGTTCCGGATCCTTCCCTGCATCGCTGGCCGGAGCTGTCCGTGGGAAGCGGCCTCCCAGCCCCAGGGTCAAAGGCTCCAGGCTGGCGGGGCCAGCGGGGCCGGGCGGGCCTCGTGCCCGTGCGCCCGGAGCTGGCGCTGCAGGAAGGAGGATGAGCGAGACGTCCCAAGCCCTCAGGGCCGGGGCGGGACCTCCACCTGACTCTGGGGACCCCGCCAGCCCCGGCCCCTGAGGGCCCGGCTTGCCGGGAGCTCTGAGCTGACAGTGAGACCTTACTGTGGGCCCACGCTGGTGGCAGTGCCGGCTCTGGTCCTCCCCCGGGGGCCGCTCACGGCTCAGGGTTCCCGTCCCGCCCTCCGTGCGGCCAGGTCCCCCCCTGGCCCCAGGGACGCTGAGCTCCGCTGGCCTGGGGAGGGGAGCAGTGTCGCCGAGGGGTCCTTAGACAGGTGATTCCAAGGCCGTCTCCCAGATGTGTTTGCACTTGTATCTAGAATCCACCTTGCAGCTCGTGTGATTCTGAAATTGGTAGAATCTGTTATTAAAATAAAAAGCGAAGCCTTCTAGGAGGAGGGCTTAGGGCCGGGGGCACACGGGCGGGCCAGCCGTGCCCGGGGTCACCCCTGAGCTGTGCCCGCTTCTCTGCGTGTCCCCCGTGTGCCCGGGGGCTGGGGGCATGGAGTGGCTTGGAGCCGCCGCAGGCTGGTGGCCGTGTCGAGCTTTAGGACGACAGGTGTGCAAAGGCCACACAGCGTGTCCTTTTCGGGAATCAGCTCGTTCTGTGACGTTGGACGGCAGGCATGAGGGTGGGAGGCACGGCAGAGACACTGCCGGCTTCCCCTCCCGGCACCCCGCCCGGGCCGCGGGCCGGCTTTGCCGCAGCTGAGAGCCGGCCCGGTCTTGCGGGATGCCCGGGGTCCCGTGGTGTTGAGGGGTGCGCTGATGGCCGCCTGCCGTCCAGGCCCACAGGGTGCCGGGCGCCCCGTGTCCCCGTGTCCCGTCTCCTGGGTCATGGCGGGTCCTCTCTCCGTCTCCCCGTGTCGCCGTGGCCTGGGCGGTGTGGGGAGCCCCGGACGGCCGTGTTGAGGGCCCCCCTCGCTTTGCCTTTGTGGACGTTTTTCTCGTGGCTAGAGCGGGCTGGGGTGGGGCTGGCGAGGAGCCACCGGTCTCGCTGGCGGGCCGGTGACACGAGCGTGGCCTCCCTCCCCTTTTGCAGCCGTGAAGAAACCTGCCCCGGCACCCCCGAAGCCAGGACACCCGCCTCCCGGCCACCCCGGGGGCCCGAGTCCGCCAGGAGCAGCGCAGCAGGCCGCGGGCACGGCGCCCCGGCCGGCGCCCGGCAGCTCTTCCCCGCCCGCCCGGCACCCGGGCCCGGCGCCCGGCCCCGCGCAGCCGCCCGCGCCCCGCCGGGCGTCCGGCAGC
The DNA here is from genome assembly GCA_004027375.1 of Macroglossus sobrinus. Taxonomy (NCBI): domain Eukaryota; kingdom Metazoa; phylum Chordata; class Mammalia; order Chiroptera; family Pteropodidae; genus Macroglossus; species Macroglossus sobrinus. The sequence goes on along the minus strand of PVKZ01006315.1, from coordinate 14,478 downwards.
CTGGCCCCGCTGCAGGCGCCCAGCCACCCGCCTCCGCAGCCGCCCGCGCACAGCCCGCCGCGCACCCCGACGCCCCCCGGCACGCCGCCCCCCGGGAAGCAGAGCCCGGGGCCGCCGGGGGCCCACGCCGAGCCCACGGGCACCTTGCCGCGGCCCCGGCCCGTGCCGAAGCCCCGGAACCGGCCCAGCGTGCCGCCGCCACCCCAGCCCCCCGGCTCGCACCCCGGGGACGGCGGGCTCGGCGCCATGCCCACCGGCTCCCGGATTGTGACGGGTGAGTCCCCGCCCCACCCGTGTCCCCCCCCATGGGCCCCCTCACCGAGCCCCGTGCAGCCGCGTCTGGCCCGCACTCCGGCGACCACAGTGGGCGACGGTGACCCCGGCCCCGCGGGGGCCTGCTCCAGGGCGGCCGCAGGGTCTCGGGGCCCCCCGCGGGGCGTGCTCTACGAGCCACCGAAAACGCGACTTCTTCCGTGGTGTTAAGGCGTCCATCCGACGCGCCTTAGTTCGCCATAGGGACGTTCTCGGTGGAGCTGTGTTTAGGGAAGACGCAGAGTCTGCGGCTGGGCCCCCCACCCTCACCGAGGGAGTTCTCAGCTGACAGTGGGCCGGGCACCCCACTGGGGCCCCCCTGTGAGGGGTGAAACCACTACTCTACCTTCCGCTAACTTTTTTCCCTAGGACAGCTGTGGGTGATTGGCGTGTGCTGTGAGTTAAACCTTTTCCACTGGTGTTTTTAGAAAAATCCACACGGGTTCATGTGTGTTTGTTCCCCACTGGATGAGCCCCCCAGCGCCCCCACAGCGGGGGGCGAGGCCCAGGACCACGGTCCGTGGCCCCGAGCCGCCCTCACGCTCCTGCCTGGCGTGCTCTGCCCGTGTGCTCCCGGGTCCGCGCCCAGGCGCGGCCGTGTGACCCCGTGCCCCCGCTCCGCGGCACGCAGGCGCGACTGGAGCTCTGCTCGGGGGCGCCCTGAGCGGCGGTGCCCCGATCCGAGAGGCGGGACCCGTGGGCTGACAGCCGCTCAGGAGAGGGACTCAGAAGCCTGCCTCCTCCCGGCAAACCTTTCCCAAGCGTCTGCTCTTCCCAGGGTCCTTACCTGTCATCGATCGGCCTGTCACGTTCACCCAGAGGAGCAACAGTCCGTGTGCAAAAATGAGTCATTTTTGTTTTGAGCTTTCATTTTTAATTTTATGAGATTTAATTTTACACTTTAAGTGCAAGTTAACTGCATGGAGCTTCTTAACTCCTCGGGACCAAGAAGAGAAGCCTTCTCCCCAGAGACCCCCACAGCAAACCCTCCGCAGCCTGGCCTGCTTACGCTTGCTTCTTACACCCCGGAGCTTCATAAAGAGGCACCGGGAGGCTCACCCTCCCCTCCACCCTGGTCCACGTTTGGGGGGCAGCACGCCCTCAGCAGGTGTGCGGCCTCTGGGGCCAGCCTTCTGAGCCTCCGGCCACTGGTGGCTGCTCAGCCACTGCTCACAGCCTGCGGTGGCCCTGCCCGCGGTGGCCCACGCCCCAGGCGTGAGCCGCAAGTCTGGGGCCCCCCACGGAGGGAAGCGGCTCGGCCCTGGTCCAGGCTGAGCCTTCAGACACTTGTGTGTCTGTGACACTTATGGGTCTGCTTCAGCGCTAGTAAAACTCAGACGGAAAATTCACAGTAAAAACGCTTTCCCTTAGGACGCTCGCTAAACGCTTACAAGTTCCCGCGGACGGATCCCCGAAACCCGGTGGTTCACGCAGAGCGCCTCAGCTCCGACGCCGGCACGGGGCCGGGCAGGCGGAGGGAGGCTCGGGCTGCGGCCCCAGCCAGGGGGGCGGTGACCCCGCACCACGGGGGCCTCTGCCGGCGTCTTGAGTCTCTTCGCCGTGAGAAGCTGGTAATCGCTGGCGGAAACGTCTCGCTGTGTGTAACGTGATAGGTTTCGGCGGAGAGAGTTCTAATTCACACGTTTTATCAAACAATCTAGATGTCTGACCTGCCATAATCAGTCAGGACTGAGATCGGAGGGAGCGATGGTAAGGACGAGGCCCCTGATTGGCCGAGGCGTGTGGCCGCTCTGTGATCACGTGTGCGCACTAACACCTGCCACTCACTGCCCGCAGCGCCGCCCGCTCGCACCCCGCTAACCGGCTAACCGCATGCGCTGGGGGCCGGCCGCCGCTCACCGCGCACTAGCCGTGTGCAGAGACGCGCCCCGGCGGGGCGCAGGGCTGGCCTCGGCCCCCCTCCCCTCTCCCCTTGGGGCAGGCCGGGGCGTGGCGGTGGGGACACGCGCCGAGGGGGACCAGCCGGGGCGTGGTGACGCTCGAGAGGGTCACCGCCCGAGGAGGCGCGTGAGGCAAAGCAGGAGAAGCACCGTACGGTTCCCAGTGTGCGACCGGCGGGTCCCAGAACCTCGCGGCCACGGCGGCCTGGGGCCCGCACGCGCCTCTGGTGCTGGCGCAGCGCTCGGCGGCTGGGCAGGCTCGGGGGACAGCCTCGCCCGCAAGCCCGGGGGCTGCGAGCCGCCGTCCGCCCGGCCGTGCTGGACGGGCCGCTCGACGCAGACGCGCGCCGGCTCGCGGGGGCCGTTATGGGTGAACTCGGCGAGCATCGCGACACGGCGGAAACCTGAGCGTGGCGGGCGGAGCAAACGCGGGGCCGGCCGTGGCAGGCATGGGCGTCCGTGGTCGGGGCCACTGTCCTGTGGCGCAGAGCCAGCCTCGCACCTTTCGCTTCTTCGCCTGTCGTCAGATGCGCGTCCCCACGTCGTGTCACGGCTGTCTCCTCGGGGCCCGCGTGGCGTGGCACCGAGCAGGTGCACGCACGCGCACAGGTGGACGTTCACATGGTTCCTCCTTGCGGCTTGTTCTTGATGAGTGGCTGTCAGAGTTGCGTCACGGCAAACAGCCAGGGGGACTTGACTGGAAGGGTGCAAAGCAGGCTGGAGGCCTGCCGCGGGCGGCTGAGCCCCTCCCCGGCCTCAGAGCGGGCGGACGTCCCGCCTCCCGGCCCGAGCTCAGGAGGACAGGTGGGCTGGGTGCCACTGTCCCCCGAACCTCGGACTTCAGGGACGGTCTCGGCTCCCCAACCTGTCACCGTGGCCGTCAGAAGGACCGTGGGTTTGTGAGGGGTAGGTGTACAGCCTAAGCACGTGCTGAGAATTGTGGGGTGACGGATGGATCTGGGGGACCACACCCTAACTCCTGGCCCACCTCTTGGCTATAGCCATGACAAGGAAAGGGCGGAGCCAGGTCACGTGTGTCTGGGCCGGGTCGTGGAGGGCTGGTCCCATCGCCCGAGGCTGCTGACCGGCCTCTCTACCTGGTCCTGGTTTTGGCTTTGACTGGGACAGCCCCAGGCAGCCTGGGCGCAAGGAGCCGGCCTTCTCCAAACGCACGTGACGCCAAATGATCTGTAAACTCACAGCCAGGGAGTTTTAGAGGCGTTTGCAAAAAGCAGGGGTTTCTGCAGGAAAATAGTCTTTCTCTCCCTTTGACGGAAATGAACCAGCCTGTGGAAGACTTGGCCCGTCGTCCCCTCAGCTGCCATCCTTCCCGTCAGGGCCCCCACCTGGGGACACAGACGCGGCGGGGCGAGGGGGCCACACTCCGGAGGCCAGAAGAAAGGAATTTCTGATTGTGGGAGTAACGTGTGTTCGTCATAAATAGCGGTAGAACTTCGGAAAATACAAATCTAGAAATTATGTATTCATGATTAAAAAAAAAAAGAGAGGTTTGTCCTCTGAAGACGCCTGCGGCCGACAGGCATTAGGCCGGCCCGAGCACTCAGGCATCGGCGAGCAGAGACCTGAGCTGGGGGCCTGCAGGCTCCATCGGGGCCGTGTGCGCCCCGGGGACAGCGCCTGGGGGTGGCGGGTGCCCAGCGGGCGCTCGCTCCCGAGGGGGCCGGGGCCGCGAGGGCGCGTGCTTGCCGTCCGCTGGAGGAGTTCCTGCCAGCGTGACGAGACGGGGACAGCCAGGAAGGGAGAGTTTGGGGGACAGCAAGGGAACTGAGGGGTGAGCCGCGTCAGGGGCTGTCGACCGGGGTGGCTGCGCCTCGGGACCTTCGGCAGCGTCTGGAGACACCCAGGGTGTCATCATCGGGACGGGGGTCGTGGCGTGCAGTGCGTGGGGTGCGGGCGGGGCGCTGCTGCACACGGGCGTGCACGGGGCATGGGTCCCAAGTGCCCGGCCCGGGTGTCACGGTGCCAGGGCTGAGGGGAGGCGAGGCGGCTGCCCTTCCCGTGGCCGGGCGTCGTCGAGGCGGGGGTGGGAACGGTGTCCTTCCCCGGCAGCGTCAGGCTGAGCGTGTCCCCCAGGCTCGGTCCCCGAGGGCGGCCCCGGGCCCGCGGGCAGGAGGCGGGCTCTGCGGGCTCAGGGGCTGGACTCAGCGGAGGGCTGCCGGGCTGTCGGGCTGTCGGGGCCTCTGGCAGGGGACGGTGTGCATGGCTGACCCCGACGCCCAGCCCCCCTCCCACGGGGCCCCCACGCGTGGCCGTGCCCTGACCCCTCGTGTCTCTGTTTCCGCCCAGACGCCGGCGCTAAGGGGACAGAGCCACCGCGCGGCGTCCTTGCTGACGGGCAGCCCAACTCCGCCGGCAGAGACCTGCCCGGACACCTGCTGCTGGACACGGACACCGACACCGAGAGCACCGCCCTGTGAGACAGCCACGCCCGGCGGCGGCGGGGGCGGGCGGGCGGGCTGCGTCACCGTCCGTCTCCGCACACCAGACCCCGACCCCGACCCCGAGCAGCCGTCGCTGGCCGGACGGGGAGGCCTGGCCGCGGCTGACGGGTGACAGTGACGCCGCCGCCTCTCACGGCCCCACGAGACGGCGGAGGCTGGTGCCTGAGGCTGAATGACCCGTGTCGTGTCGTGGAGAAGCAAACACCAAAAAAAAAAAGAAGAAAAAAGCCCGCTCCAGGGTGGACAGGCCACCACCGCCGCCGCCGGGGTGTGGCGCGCGCACAGGCGGTGCCCACGGCGTCCTGGAGGAGTGCGCATCACCGCCCCGTCTGTCCGACAGACTCTCTCACTATGCAAGCCCCCCCCCCGCCGCCCCCTCGCAGGTGACTGCTGGCTCCGTCACCTCGGCAAGCCGGACGGGACTCGTGCCTTGTTGGATGGCTGCACTGTGGAAGGAAATGGACTGTTTTCGTTTTGGTTTTGGTTTTCGAACAATGTAACTGCTCCTTGATACCGACCGAACATCATTTTAGTTCCGTGTTTAATTTGAATTAAATGTATTCTGTGGTTTCTATGACAACGTCGTTCCTGGAGGCCCAGCTGCGGTGCTGTGACGTGTGCGTGTGTGTGCGTGCGTGTGTGTGTGTGTGCGCGCGTGTGTGCGTCCCCTCGGCCCGGTGGAAGCGAGGCTGGGACGTCTGCGGGTTGACGGAAGACGCAGGGACGTGTAGAGGGCAGGGTCCCCGCAGTGGCGCCAGCCACCGGCTTCCCCGTCGACCTCCCCGTCCCCTGGTCCCTTGTCCCCTGGAAAGGGCCCTTCCTCTGCTCTTACCCGTCGTGACAGCCTTCCTTGTCCACCTGCAGACACTCAGACCGGGGGCCCGGACTCCGCCCCACGGGCCTCGTCGCGGGGTCAGAAGCCACGACTTCCCGCGAGAATTGTCTCCCAACCCAAGGAGGCGCTTCTTTCTCAGGACTGAGGTACCGGGGAAGGGCGGGGGCCGGAGCACAGCGAGGTCGGCGGACCGGGCGCCCCTCCCCACGGGCGCCCCTCCCACGCCAGAGGCGGTGGTCCAGCCTTGGGAGCAGAGCGGGACGGGCCACCCGTGTGGCTGCCCTAAGCTGTCCCAGTGACACGGCCACTCATGTGACTGCCCTAAGCTGTCCCAGTGGCAGAGTCGCTCGCTGGGCACAAGTGACCTGTGCCTTGCTCGGCCGGCCCCGCGCCTGCCTCCACGGCGGGTTGACTTGGAGAGGGCCATCCCGTTTTCCTCTTAAAGTTTCCTGGCCCTGAAATGCTCCCGACCTTATTAACGGCGTTTAAAATCCGCACCTGTGCCCCACGCTCCCCACACTGTAAACTCATATCTGGTCGGGCTCACCCTTTCCCCCGGCCCCTCCCGTGCGTGGTTTTCCTCTGCCCGCCCCGCCTCCCGGAGCTGCACGGAAAGCAGAGGTGACAGCGACACCGCCCTTCAGTGCCAAGCCCCATCTCCAGGGAGCCCCCCCAACGCCTGAGCACGCGCTCAGGAGGAGGTTAAAAAAACGGGGTGTTGGAAACAGCAGGAATGGACTGGACGGGGCCAGGCTGGAGGCAGGAGGTCTGTGCAGGTGG
>PVKZ01006314.1:0-37055 GCA_004027375.1 Macroglossus sobrinus | reverse complement strand
GGGGAGGCAGGCAGGGGCTGGGATATCTTTGAACCGAGGCTGTCAGTGATGGGCAAGACTTAGGTTCTGGGGAAGGACCAGGAAAGAACCTTTCATTCGACTGAGGGGTCAGGGAAGGCTTCCTAGGGAAGATAAATAAAAGTGGGCAGGACAGTCCAAGAGCTGGAACCACACAGGGTAAAGGCCAGGAGGTGTCAAATGCCCTGGGGAATAAAGAGACCCAGAAGTGAGGTGGTGTTATAGGGGCAGAGAGTATGAGATAGAGAGAGGGCAGGGATGGGCCTGGAAGAGCCAGAGGGGCAGGCCGAGGGCCCGTGTGCCCAAGTACATGGTTTGGTCACCTGCAGGTGACCGGGGCCATGGGAGTGGCAGCAGGTGTATTTTTGGAGCACTCACCCTGAGGGCTGGGGACAGAACGGGGTGAGAGAGATGAGGACAATTGGACAGATGGCTACCATGGGCACCGTGGGAGACACGTGGACAGCCAGGGAAAAGATGGGGGTGGCCTACGGAGAGATTTTGGAGGTAAAACTGTCAGGACTGGAGCGGTCGGCGAAATGACGTCCCCAAAGACGCCCACGTCCTAATCCCCAAACACGTGACTATTATCTTACATGGCAAGAGAGAATTAAGGTCGCAGATGGAATGACCACTGCCGATCAGCTAGCTGACTTTGAGCCGGGGCGAATATTCCAGCTCATCTGGGTGGGCCCGGATAATCATAAGGGCTCTTAGATGGGGGAGCGGGAAGAAGAGTCGATGTCATAGTGGAGAAAGGCCACTCCTGGCCTTGGCGATGAAAGGTGGCCCCCAGCCAAGGTGTGTGTACAGCCTCGACACCCGCAAAAGGCAAGGAAATTCCTCTCTCCCCAGAGACACGAGGCTCCTCACGCCTTGGATGTAGCCCAGGGAGGCCTGTGTGGGACTTCTGATCTCAGGAAGTGTGAACGGGTAAATCCGTGTTGTTTTAAGCCGCCAAGTTTGTGGTGCATTGTTACAGCAGTAGCAGGAAGCTCCTAGGTGGGAATGGGGGCTGGGAGAAGGGAGCGTGAAGGGCATCTGGCTTGGGGACTGGAAAGATGGCAACGCCACCAACCGTGAGAGGCCACAGGAGGACGATCGCGAGGGACAGGAGGAATCTTCCCACTGGCCTGACCCGAGCAGCCCAGCCCAGGTCGTCAACGACCTGGGCACAGAGCCCAGGGATCCCCGTGAAGGAGGGACGGCCTGCCCATCAGCACACCTGGGGGTACAGTAGCTGTTGTAGGATAGATGAGTGGCGAGATCCCCCACAATTCCTTGGGTCTCATTTTTTAAGTATCAGAACAACCACACTGGATAAGCTTTAGCTTCCTGACCCGCGAGCCAGAGAAAGAGAATTCAGACCTGGAGGTCAGAGGTCAAGGCGGCTTTGGATGCCCAGGGCGTAACTAAGGACGCTGCGGGCTCTCTCTCAGGTGGGAGAACACGTGGGCACACCGGGTTTCCCTGGAGGAGGGAAAGAAGGTGGGACAGGCTGTAAACCTCTGCCACCTCCCCAGCAGTTCTTTCCTTCAAAATAGTAAAGGCGGGTGTGTGTGTGTGGGGGGGCTCCTGTTCGCTAGAGGGGCGCGGGGCTCCCCTCTGCCCAGACCGCGCTGGCCTCCTTGCCGGCTTCGTCCCCCGCCTCCCCCGGCCCTTTGTCTGGCTCCCGCGCGCTGCGGCGCACATGGTCTCCTGTCAAATTCCGGCGGCTCCGGGGGACACGTGTCGGGAAGCAGGCAGCTGCGGGGGGAGGGGGAAGGTGCGTAGCCATGGAAACGGTGGCCAATGGGAGGCCCGCGCTGCCCGCGGGGGCGGAGCCTAGCGCAGCCGGAGCAGGAGGGCGGGGCGGGGCTGAGGCGTCAAAGAGCAGGGGGCGGGGCCAGGTCTCACCGGCTGGACCCTGGGCGCTCTGCCAGGCCAGGATGCTCTGGCCGTTGTCTGTACTGCATCTTGACAGCGCTTCCTGGGCATGAATGGGATTTTCCTTGCCTTCAGTTATAAGGATAAGCTAGAGTCCACAGATGTGGGTTCAGATCCTACCAGAAACACTTAGCTGTGTGCCCTGTGCAAGTAACTCAACCTTTCTGTGCCTCAGTTTCTTCATCTGATAAATGGAGTAATTGTGAAGCTCCAGCGAGATAATAAGCAACGTGCACGAGCCTGACAGTAGAAGGTGCTGTCAACAGCAGTGACGCTATGACTGAGGGCTTCTCCCTGACCTTCCAGAAAGGAGGACCCCATATGGGTGTGAAGAGTCCACCCTCTCCGCTGGGGGCTCCCAGGGTGCTGACCTGTGACTTGTTTGCGTGGCTGGTTTTAATGACGGGCCCACAGTGCCCGTCATTCAACAAAACAGGAAGATGGGTCTGGACATGGCAGCATCATCGCCAGCTGCCGAGTTCCTGGAGGTGGACACAGCGCTGACCACAGCGCTGACCACCTCCAGGAGCAGGGGCAGAAAGAAAGGAAGGTTCAGTGCCAAGAGCTGGGGGCCCGGAAGCAAGTTTTGGCACTGCTGCCAACCGGCCGGGTGACGGACGCACGTATTTTTACCTCTCTGGGCAAAAGTATCTTGAAAAACAGTGAGGCGGATACCTGCTGGCCTCCCACTCAGCGTGGTGGAGAATCTGAAATGAGAAAATGGATTCTCGACAAAACTGTTTGTTTCAAGTAAGCCTGGAAGAGGTTAATGGAAGCAGAAACAGATGGCAGACTGCACGGGGACAGACACGGGGAAAGACTCTCCTGGCCTCCCCAGGGCTCCACGCAGGGCCTGGGACATACATCCCCTAGCCAGGAGCTCCAGTTAACTAGAACATTTCTTTCATGTTTATGAGCAAGTGGCAAATGCGTTCGTTCATTCATTCATTCATTGCTCGTTGAACATAGTTTTCTGTGGGTCTGCTATGTGCCAGGCGCTGTGCTAGGTACTGTGGCTACAGCAGTGAATAAAACACACCCCCTGCCCTGAAAGAGGTCACCATCTGGCTGGGGAGACAGACGTTCAAGAAATAAACGTGCAAACAAACACGTGCCCACAAATAGCCATGAATGCCCTACAAGGAAAACACAGGAGCCACGAGCATGAAGGAAATAAAACATGAGTCAGGAGGAGAGGGCAGGCAGGGCGGGCCTCCTGGAGGAAGTGACATTTCAGAGGGGGCCGAGGATGGAGCAGGTGTCAGTCTGGTGAGGAGGGGAGGAGCAGTATTCCAGGTGAGGCTCAGAGCACTCATGCAAGGAGAGGGCCCTTGTGGCCCAGAGGCCAATGAGGGGAGGAGATGTTGGCTGAGTCAGACAGGGTGACACACAGGATCTCGATGTTTAAAAAATGGCCACGAAACAGACTCATGGGAATTTACATTAAAAAATACACCCTTATTATTCCAAGTTATCCCCTCAATTTGGCTCATATTCAATCTGGTTTCACTTATCTTCTACCTTTTCCAGTCTGAAGGCACTGGATTATCCAGAAGCAGATGTGTTTCATTATTACCCAATGTGCTCCACTGGTTATGACAGAAAAGACACACACACTTATGGAAAAGTTGTGGCACCAAAGTTAGAATTAGGGTTGGAGTTGGAGTTGGAATTGGGTTTGGGGTTGAGTATGCGGTTAGATGTTGAGTTTTGGTTAGGGTTGGGTTTGAGGTTAGGGTTGAGTTTTCGGTTAGGGTTGGGTTTGGGTTAGAAGTAGAGTCGGAATTGGGTTTGGGCTAAGATAAGGTTGAGGTTAGATTAGGGTTAGCGTTTGTCTCAGGATTAAGGTTGGCTCTGGGGTTAGGGATGGGTTTAGGGTTGGTGTTGGTTTCGATTTGGATTGTGGACTTGAGCTCCATTAAATAGACTTATGTCATTAGCACCCAACAGAATATCTGGGACTTAGTAGGTGGGCAACGAATATTTTTAATGAATCAATGTGTGGTTTATTGTGAACCCAAAAAACAAAGTGGCCAGCAGCACTATGTCCCTGGACATTCTGGCCATTTGTCTGTGTTTTGCTAAGTGTCAACAGTCTGGTAAAACTCACTGGGCACTAACTTTATATTCTTCTCTCTCAGACTACACTAAAATCATTCCCATATAGGAAACAAGAGAGAAATAGTCTGTGTGTGTCAAGCTGGTGACCAAGGTCGGGAAACAAGGGGCCCAGGACACCAAATACTTGGAAACAGCCAAGATGTGGGGGGCAGAGGTGGGTTCCAGCGGAAGTCACAGCAAGGATGGGGGATGGGGGCAAAGGACAAGATCAGGCTCGGGAAGGTAGGATTTAGATGAGGAGCTGGGAAGGAAAAAGGCGAAGAGATGAGCAACAAAGCTAAAATGTTAGGCAGAACACAGATTACAGAAGGAATTATAAACCATATAAACGCAGCTCGAGTGACTCCTGGAGCCCGCGTGGCCTCGTCCCTTCAGAGTCTCATTAAAAGAAGCTCGAGATGCCCACCGCAAATTATTTATTTTTTTTCCTGCAAAGAATATTAAGGAGGGCCCAATTTCTACCCCTCAGCAACACTTTTCAATGCCCTCACCTCTCCCTCTGGGGCTCCTATATCATGTCTGTTCCCGACACCCTCACTGGCATCCCCCGCAGGTGGCTTCTTCGACCCCTCTCAGTTCTTCATTATACATCTCAACTCAGCCTCAGGCACTCAATTTCTTTGTTCCCTCTCTATTCTCCCCAGTTCACAGAGCCCCCAATAAGAACAGCCTAGAACAACCCCAAAGTGCACAGCCTGGCTCCTTCTCCCTGCTCTGCATCCCCCGCCCCTCCCTCGAAGCAGATTGGGAAAGACAGAGCTCCTTGCAGAGGGCAGAAGGAAGGGCTGAACAGGTGTGAGGTCAAGATTCTCTTCTAGGAGGCTTGGATGGGTGCGGAAAGTTCCATAACTTGTCCCTGTCATAGTATAAAGATTGCGCCATTTCCAGTGGACAGTGGGGAACCAGGGGAGGGTTTGAGTTGGATAGTAAGGTGGTCAGATCTGTGAAGCTCCTTGGGAGCCAGACTCTGTGTGTTTTGTGGGTGACCCTCCACCAGCACCTAGGACATACATCCTGGTTAACTATGTGACGAGTGAAAAGGTCAATGATGAGTGGCCAGTTGGATGAATGGATGGGTGGATGGATGGGCAGATGGATAGATGGATGGGTGGGTGGGTGGATGAATGGATGGGTGGATGGATGGAAGAGTAGGTGGATGGATGGACGGATAGAAGGGTAGGTGGATGGATGGACGGATAGAAGGGTAGGTGGATGGATGGATGGATAGAAGGGTGGGTGGATGGATGGGTGGGTGGATGGATGGATGGATGGGTGGGTGGATGGATGGATGGATGGATGGATGGATGGGTGGGTGGATGGATGGATGGGTGGGTGGATGGATGGATGGATGGATGGATGGATGGATGGATGGATGGATGGATGGATGGATGGATAGAAGAGTGGGTGGATGGACGGACGGATAGAAGGGTGGGTGGATGGATGGATGGATAGAAGGGTGGGTGGATGGATGGGTGGGTGGGTGGATGGATGGATAGATGGATGGATGGATAGATGGAAGGGTGGGTGGATGCGCGGATGGATAAAACGGTGGGTGGATGGATGGAAGGGTGGGTGGATGGATGGAAGGGTGGGTGGATGGTTGGATGAATGGATGGATGGAAGGGTAGGTGGGTGGATGGATGAGTGGGTGGATGGATTTCTGAACTGCATGAGCATTCTGGATTTTCACGCAGGCCTAAAAGACCCTAAGACAATTATACCCTCACCACAGCCTTTCTAAGTTCTCATTCTTCACCTTTGTGCCAGTCAGCCAGAAACCTGACAACAGTGACCCCGAGGCTCACAGGAGAGGGGGGCAGGCTCTTCCTCCCACGCAGAGAAGCATCTGGACAGTCTCCACCAATCTGCTGGGAATGGCCCCTGCTCCCCTGGGCAAGACCCGTGGCTCATGGGAAACCTCCCAGTGCTTTTGGCTGTAGCCGTAATTCTAGTTTCCAGCAACACATAAAAATAGCTTCAAGGACATACAGGGGGCGGGAGGGGGGAGACTTGGTCCTGGCTTCCAGAAGAGCTAGAGCCACATGACTCCCATCTCTCCCTCTCCAGGGGCCCCCTGCTCCACATATGACTCTGGACTTGAACCTGGGTCTCCATCTGCCTATGAGCCGTGAACTTAAACTCACAGAGCTTCTTAGTCAGCTGCCCCCATCACCCCGCTCTGGGCAAAGAGAGGTAGATGCGTCAGTCGTGCGGGAAAACGGCTGAGATTCCCTCCCCCTGTCAGCTCTGAGCACGGTGCTGCGCCGGCTCAAGCAGGGCCCAGTGCCTGATGGGAGGACCGAAAGGCTGCAGGCCAGAGTGGAGCTTGGAGAGGCTGCGGGATCACCAGGGAGCCCGACTGGGCAGCAGGGAGCAGGGGGCTTCCCAGCACAGACGGCTTACAAGCCTTGGCCAGGTCTCCAGTGCCCTGATCCCCACCAACAACTGAATGCGTGACCCGAACCAGGCCCTGCGGAGCCCACCCTTGGGCCAGGAAAGGCCCCAGCGGCAGGAAACACCCCCAGGCAATGGCGGGGGCGTGGGGGGGCGGGGGGAAGCGATGGGGAAACTTTAGTAACAGGCACTTTACGAGCACAGATTGTCCCAGGCGCTACGCACGCATCATCCAGAATCCTCACAGCCCAATGGAGGACTTGTCACCATTCGTCCCCACCATACAGATGAGCAAAGGGAAGCTCAGAGAGGGACATGACCCACCACATGCATGCAGGGCACACAGCCAGCCGGGGGCAGAGCTGGGACGTGAACCCCAGGGGACTCGGGGGCCTGTGCTTCTGCCTCTGTACTAAAGACACGGGCTGACGGTGGAAACCAAGGGGTCATTTTCTTCCCTGCCTCCCAAAGGCCCCAAAATAGACCCGCTTTCCTGATGAAGGCCTCCTCCCCTCGGCTCCGTAAATACCCACGTTCCCAGGCCGAACCCAGGGTGGGGCCTGCAGGAGCTCGGTGCCCAGCAGGACCTATTTCTGGCTGCAGTCGGGCCGGCCACAAGCAGCCTTCTGTGGTGGCCTCGGCCACAGCCCACAGCCAAGGCTCAGGCCCTGGCCCAACCTCCAAAGGGCCCTTTGTCCAGCTGCCTGGGCCCCCGAGCCTGGCTCCTAGATGTTTGGAGTCGGGCAGAGGGTGACCTAGAACAGGGTGGACCGAGGGGCCTGTGTGAGAGCTACAGCCGGCTCCAAGGACATCCCAGTGTCCACTCTGCCCTCTTGAGAAAGAAAACAGACTCCACCTCGGGCAGGGTCTCCGGCTGGCCTCGGAGAGGCCCTGAGGCCACACACGGGTGCGTACGCACGCGCGCGCACACACACACACTCTCTCTCTCTCTCTCTCTCCCTCTCCCTCCAGAGGTGACAACTGCTGAGGACAGCCACCACAGAGAAGCAAGGAGATGAGAGCCAGGGCTTAGAGCAGGCTAGGCTGGGATTCTCAGACTGACTCCTCCAGTGCTGGCCACAGGACGTGGGCATCTGAGTCACCTCTTTGAGGCTCGGTTTCCTCATCTGCAAAATGGGACAGATGCCACCCCCATTTTATAGACGTGCAAACCTGGAGAAGTGGCTTGCCTGGGGCCACACAGGCAGGATTTTTTTTTTTTTAACATGAAAAAGGGTTTGATTAGGAATATATTTAAAAATACACACAAGGAAAGAGTATATAAATTCCCATATCCTGTCGTTCAAATCAAGGATCGCTGAGATTTTGCCATTCCTGTCTTATCGATCCCTTTCGATGATTTTGCTTTTGTTGCCCTGTCATTCCATCTCCCAACACACTTCAGTGTTCCTCTAAAGATACAGATGTTTTCTCACAAGACCATAATACCATCATCACACCTAGCAAAATTAACAGTTATCCTACGGCGTTACCTGAATGCCCAGTGAAGCTCCTAGTTTTCCTGATATTCTTATCAATACCGTTTCCAAGTGAACTAGGATCTGTGTGAGGTCTACACATGATGCTCTGTTGTTACGTCCCATTACTTTTTTAAAAAAATTTTATTTTCATGCCACTGACTTATTGAAGAAACCGAGTCCACTGCACCATTGAATGTCCACATCCTGGACTGGTCTCTGTGCATCCTCGTGGTTTCATTGAACTTGTTTCTCTATCCCTATATTTCCCTTTGAAAGAATTGTTTTATTGAGAGACGATTCACATAACATAAAGTTCACCCTTTAAAAGTGTGCTGTTCAATAATTTTTAATGTATTCACAGAGTTGTACAACCATTGCCACCATCCACCTTCAGAAGCTTTCCATCACTCCGAAAAGAAGCCCTGTATCCATCACCAGTCACCCCCATTCCGCCTTCGCCCCAGCCCCCGATCTACTGTCTTCCTCTATGGATTTGTCTATCCGGGTATTTCATAGAAATGAAATCATAAAATATGTGTGGCTTTTTTTGGTGACTGGCTGCTTTTACTGAGCATAATATCTTCAAGGTTCACCCACGTTATAATACGTTCCCAGTCCTTCGTTCTTTTTGGTTGGGAAATCGTATTCTGTTGCGTGGATGTACCCCATCTTGTTTATCCGCTCATCAGTTGATGGACCCTGGGACCGTTTCCACTTTGTGGCTCTTTCGAATAATGCTGCCGTGAACATTCGTGTGCAAGTAAGTGTTTGTGTGAATATGTGTTTTCCGTTCTCTTGGGTGTATAGTTGTAGAGTTGCTGAGTCATCTGTAATCTCTGCTTACCTGAGGTATGAGGAAATACCAAACTGTTTTCTGAAGTAACCGCACTATTTTACAATCCCACCAGCAATGTAGGAGGGTTCTAATTTCTCTCCGTCCTCACCAACACTTGTTATTGTCTATCTTTTTTAGCTTAGTCATCCAAGTGGGGGGTGAAGTGAGATCTCACCGTGGTTTTGATTTGCATCATCTTCCTAATGACTAATAGCGTTGAGCATCTTTGCATACATTTGTTGGAATTTGTACATCTTCTTTGGAAGAATGTCTATTCATATCCTTTGCCTATTTTCTCACAATGAAATTATTTGTCTTTTATCATTGAGTTATAAGTTTATATATTCTGAACAAAAATCCCTTATCAGAATCGCAATTTACAAAATTTTTCTCCCAGTGTGTGGGTTGTCTTTTTGTTTCTTGGTGTCCTTTAAAGCACAGCATTTATCTTTTTATTCTTTTGTCCCTGTGCTTTGAGTGTCACATGCCTAATTCAGGGTCACCAAGCTTTACTCCTATGTTTTATTCTAAGAGGTTCGCAGTCTTCACTCTTACACTTCAGTCTATGATTCATTTCAAGTTAATTTTTGTATACAGTGTGAGGTAGGGATCCAGTTTCATTCTTTTGTTGTGGAATACAGCTGCCCACACCATTTGTTGAAAAGACTATTCTTTCCCCCATTAAGTGATCTTGGCACCCTTGTCAAAAATCAATTGAACATGAATGTATGGATTTATTTCTATATTTTCAATTCTGTTTCATTGATCTATAGTTTGTCCTTATGCTAGTGCCACAGTCTTAATTCCCGTAGCGGTGTGTGGTAAGTTTGGAAATCAGAAGGTATGAGTCCTTCGATTTTGTTCTTTTTCAAGATCATTTGGTTATTCTGAGGGTCTCACATTTCTGTGTGAATTTGAAGATCATCTTATTACTTTTGCAAAAACGCCGAGTGGAATGTTGACGGGGATTGCCTTAAATCTCTAGATCACTTTCGGTATGGCCTTCTTAACAATGGTAAGCCTTTTAATCCACGAACACGGATTCGAAATATCCATGCATCCGTTTCAGTCTTCTTTTAATGTCTTTCGGCAACGTTTTATCATTGTCAGTATAAAAATCTTGCATTTCGTTTGCTGAATCTATTCCTACGTATTTTATTTTTATTTTTGGATGGATGCAAACACCAATGGAATTATTTCCCTGATTTCATTTTTCAGAGTGCTCATTGCTAGTGTATAGAAATACAATTGATTTTTTGTATCCTGCAACCTTGCTTATTTATTCATTCTGACTTTTAGTGGATTCCTTATAGTTTTCTATATACAAGATCATGTCATCTGCAAATAGAGTTTTCCTTTTTCCTGTCTGATTGCCTTGGCTAGAACCTCCGATCCAGCACCGAACAGGAGTGGTGAGAGGAAGCACCCCTGCCTTGTGCCTGAGCTTAGAGGGAAACACTTTCAGGCCTTCGCCATTCAGTGTGATGCTAGCTGCGGGTTTTTCATAGATGCGCACGGGTAATGTTTGAATGCACATCGAGAGCCTCCAAAGCCCCACTTTTCTCTCTAGCCTAGGAGATAAGAGGAGTGGCCTGGTCAGGGTGGCCTTCAAGGAAGAGGTTCGAAGAGCTGTCGAAACTCAAGATGGGCTTCGTGGGTCCGGATGATTTTGGATGAGTTGGTTCTATCAGAGAATACCAAGCCCCACGGCTAGTAGGCCCTGGTTCCATCCCCCGGCAGCCGCAGAGAGCCCTCAACCAGGTAGAACAAGCATGGGAAGATCTGTATCATAGCCCTTGGCAGCCCCATCATTGCTCAGGTCCCTTACCATGCACCCCCTCACTCCCTATCCTGCTGAGGCAGAGGCCCATGGGAAAAGGAAGTGGAAACAGTGGACATCAGCACAGGGAGGAGGGAGAAGATGGGCCAAAAGTAGTCAGCCAGGTGGAGAGGTCAAGGCCACGGGCTTGGGAGCTGGACTTCTGGGTCCAAGCCTGCCCCTCACCCATGCCTGTACCAGCTGTGTACTGGTGACCTTGGGCAAGTCATTTCAGCTCCCTGGGTGTGACTGTAAAATAGGGATGATAACAAAATACACTGCCTATGGCCACTGTAAAGATGACACGTGATCATGCTCACAAGGTGCTCAGGACAGCGTAACGTATATTCTTGGTACTCCATGAATTCCGGTTATCGTTGCCTTTATGATCGTCATTGTCACTCTTACTGTCACTTACACTACTGCTGCTGGCATGACGGTGGCTCTTCCAGGATCCCCAGGAGAGAAATAACCTTTCTAAATGTTTAGCCTTTGTTTGGTGACTCCTAGTGGCCCGAGACCTCCTGAATCCTGGTGCATGCTGCACCCCCATGGGACCCCACTTGAGAGAGAGAAAGCCCCACAATGCTTTCTTACCGGCTCGGAAGGCACCCAGTGGCCCCCCCGGGGCCCATGCTGGGCATCCCAGAGGTGCTGCCACATGAAATGCTCACCACGTTAGAAAAGAATGATCATGATTGCCCCCGTTTTGTAGAAAAGTGAGACTCAGAAAAGCTCAGTAATCATCTAAGGTTCTACGGCTTCTAAGAGATGAGATTTGAATCTAGGTCATCGCTCTTACCTACGGGGCGGCTACATACGCCCCTCTCCCAGCCGCCGGCCAAGTTGGAAAGTTCAAAAAGTCACCTTGAAACAAGGAGGAGGGGACCCGGGTCACCATCCAAAAGCGCTCCCGGAATGATACAGGACAGGACGGCAAAGCAGAGCCCACGCTGGCAGCAGGACCACTGTCCCGGGCCCTCGGGGATCTGCAGTTCTGACCCCAGCAGCCACAGAGCCCCTGCTCTGGGTGGCTCTCAGGGGCTGAGGGGCCATCTGGGCACCTCTGGGGGCCAACGCTATTCTGTCGCCAACCCCAGACCCCTGGAACCTCTAGACGCCCTGTCTTTAGATCCTATCTACCTCCATCCTCCAACTGACTTTTGGAGCCAAAATGCAGACGTTAACATTCCTTATGTCACACTCCGGTTGTAAGTCGGGGACCAGGGGAATCTTTGTGAATCTTCATTCTGCCCCAACAGGGAAGGAAGCAGCATCTCCCCCAGCTCTGGGCCCTACAGAGCCAACGTCCCCCAAACCCCTCTCCCCATTTGTTTTGGGTGGAGGCTGTTCTCCTTCCTGGGTCATTCACTCCTTGTTTTTTTTACCCACAAAGTCACTGGCCCTGAGGGTGGGGGTGGGGTTCCTAGGCAACAAACACCGTCTGCTGAGCTCAGAAGACTCTCCTCCCAGTCCCCTGTCTTGTAAATCTCTCACTGAAGCCTTCAGCAGGTCTGCTGCCTGCCTCGCTGTGCCAGGGGGGGTGGGGACGTGGGGCTCTGGGCCCCTCCAGTCCAGTGTGGATGACACGAGCCACCATCTTTAAGCACCTACTCTGTGGCAGAAGCTGTGTGCCTAAGGCTTTCAAATACAGTCCCCGCCCCCTCCCCCCACGAAAACTCAGCCCAACCCCACGAAGCACGAGTTCCCAATACCTCACTCACGGCCAGCGTGTTTCTTTATCCAAAAAATACACCTCGAGCAGTTGCTAGAGGCCTGTCCTGTGCACGTGGGCGGTGGCATAGCGATGACAAATATTCCCCAGGTCCCTGCCTCCTTGGGAGAAGATTCTCTCAGTCGCAGAGGCAGACATTGAAGAAGAAAGACAAGGAAGGGAGGAAAGGGGGTCCGAGAACGCAGTCAGCACTGTAGGTGACAACACAGAAGAGAAAAGGAACAGGAGGGACCTACTCTAAGTGTGCTGTGTGGGGAGGGAGCCCCCCGAGCAGGCGACACTAGAACTGAGACACGGAGGCTGAGCAGCCAGCCATGCGGAGCTCACGGAAAAGCATTGCAGGGCGTGGAACCTCCAGGACGTCGCCCCGAGGCTGGCGTGGCGGGGTGGGGTGCCGTGAGCGGGGGAGCGGGTTGGGAGCGACCAGGCCAGGAGGGTCTGGCCAGATCAGGCCGGTCGGGGAGCCTAGGCTGATCGCAGAAGCAGGGATGCGCTCTGTTGTCCATTTGAGACGACCATTCAGGCCGCTGCATGGTGTCCTCCAGGAGGGAGACGGTGATGACTCACTTCGATGTGGGGGGAGAATAAAGGAGAGGAAGCAGAGATGGCCCCCAAGTCTCCGTCTGGAGGGACAGCCGAATCCTAGAGCCGACTCCTTGCCTCCTCTACTTCTTCCAGCCAGAGATGCTTCTGAAACGTCAGGCCATGTCCACCCCAAACAACAACAACAAAAAAAAAACAGTGGACCAGCTGGAGAGGCAGGTGAACTCTCCCAAAGCCCACTTGGCGGGGGATGGAGGCAGAAACGTGGCTTCTGGTCCAGAACGAGCTACATGACCTTGGGCAGTCACAGCCCTTCTCTGGACTCGGCTTGGTAAAGTAACCTGCCCCACCCTGTCCTCTATAACTGAGACCAGGTACGAGAAGGCAGAGAAAGCATTTAATCTATTTTAAAGCATTTACAATAGACAAGAATGTTGCCATCGGCTGCACATCCCAGGAGGAAGCCGCTTCTGCGTCACACCGAGCCTCTCTTTATTCTTGGGCTTCCCCTGGGCCGTGGGGGTCCCTCCCAGTGCCCAGTGGAGCCACACACATCACGTTCTCCTCTTGCTGAAGGGAAACTGAGGCATGGTCGCAACAGGGTCAGCCTGAAGTCTCACCAAAATCGGGCTGGGGATTAAACCCCCAAATGACACTCCTGGCAGACGCCATCCAGCCCTTGCTGTGTCCAGGTCCGAGCCCAGGGACCTCCGTGGACTGACTGTCACATTCCATGCCACGAGAGTCCTGCCCTACAGGCTTTATGCCCCTTAGCTCTGATTTACGGGAAGCTGGGTTACAGGCAGCTGTTCACGGCCCTCAGGTTAGACACAGAAAGAAGCAGAAAGAAGGTGCACGGCCCCGGGCTTAAGGCAAATAAGAAGTCATTCATTCACTTAGTCATTCATTCATTCATTCATTCATTCAACTCCCACAGAGCCTGTCGTATATACCAGGCACATTCTAGGCACAGATGAACCAAAGACACAAACTCCCGCCCTCGTGGGGCTTGCATCCTATTGGGGAGACGACAGCAAACGAGGAAAGCCCACTGGATGTCAGATGCAGAGGGGGACAAGCTCACACATCCTCTCACTCCAAGCACCACGCGGTGGGGACAGGACCTGTCGACGCTGTGCACCTGTTGCCACCAGGAGGTCGGGGCTGTTTGCATCTACTGCCCTGTCTCCCATCTTGCCATGGATGTCCGGATTCCCCAGACAGGCGGGGAGACCGAGGCAGCCAGGAGCACGAAGGTACTTGTCCAAAATGTGCTGCCAGGCGGGGCGGGCCGTAGGAACTGCAGGTGGGCCCCGGAGCTGGCCCAGGAGCCTGGGGGCAGAGCCTCCTTCCTCCAGGGTGAGCATGTGATTAAGTAATCTTGTCGCGAAAGTCCCACAAGATCAGATGCCTGGTGGGCTACACTGTGAACGAAATGAAATGAATCCCCAGGTTCAACAAGCCCCTGAGCGTTTTCTCTCCTGGGAAGCTGTGGGGAGAGAAATGAGATCTGTGTGTTCCCGAGACCCCGAGGACCAGGCCCCCAGTCCCTTCATCACTAGAGGCGGGGCTCCGGGAGGGGGCTCAAACTCTCATCACTTGTCTCTAAATCTCAGCCACCTCCGTGGACACTGGGCATCCCTACTTAGGTGCCCCAAACGTCTCTCGGCCGAAACTAGATTCCTCGCTGTCCCGCCTTCTTGTGTCCCCCGTCAGACAGCGCCCTCCTAACTGACTCTGTCCCTTTCTGGCTGCAGACTCTTCCTGGGCTCCCCCTGCCCTTGAACTCATCCCCCGTCTACGCGGCACGCCAGGCCCTGAGCTGGGCACCGGGCAGACCACATCTCTGGCTCCTGGAAGGAAGTCATTCCCGGGAGAGGAGCCCACCCAGGGGCTCGGAGGAGCCGGGCTCGGGATGTGAAGCCTGAGTCAAGTGAAGCCGACCAGCTGTGTGACCTTGGGCAGTTTCTGTCCCCCTCTGGTCTCAGGTGTCCTTGTCTCTACAGTGATCAGTCCACCTGCCGTCCGTAACTGAGATCAGGTATGAGAATGAAAGAGAAGCATGTGTATGTATTTTCAAGCACTTTATAATATTTAGGAATGTTACCATCACCTTACAAAGCCCAGTAGGAAAACGTGCTTCTCTGCCTCATACACCCCCACCCCCTGGGTTCTCACTCCCCTCCCCCGACTGACGGCCAGGTATCAGGGGAGACAGGAACGAACCACCCGGAGGCCAGAGAAGCGGCTTTTATAGGAACCCCTTGTTCTGCCGTTGAGTCTGGGACACACCCCAAGAACAGGAGAACAGGGGCCTTAAAGGGCTCGCTTGTTGTTTCATTCCTGGCACAGGACCCTGCACACACAGGAGGCGCCTAATCAATGCTCCCAAGGAACGGGGATGCCCCACCCCACCCGCGGCTCCTTGCATCGCTCAGGGTGATGCCCGCAAAGGCCTGCAGGGACCACAGTGGTCGGCGCAAGCTCTCCTGAGGATGTGGAACCTGCCTCATGGGACGAGACGATGTGATGAGTCAGGGGATGGGACAGAGCATTCTAGAAAGGGGCACAGCGCTGGGAAAGGCAGAGGGGCAGGAAGGGACATGGAGGGTGGAACGCGGTACATGGAAACTCAGAAGGTAGCATCTAGTGAGAATTCCCCATCCTCCCGGCCCCCACCT
This sequence comes from Macroglossus sobrinus, assembly GCA_004027375.1. Lineage (NCBI taxonomy): Eukaryota > Metazoa > Chordata > Mammalia > Chiroptera > Pteropodidae > Macroglossus > Macroglossus sobrinus. The sequence continues at coordinate 21,502 of PVKZ01006314.1, read as the reverse complement.
GCGCTCTGAGATACATAATACGGTCTCCCCTATTTACAGATGAGTAGAGACTGAGGCAATAAATGGTTAAATTGTTTCCTCCAGGCCTCACAGTCAGGGATCCTGACCCAAGTCGGAGACCCAGAGCCCTCGATGGCATTGCTGGACTGGACGCCTCCCCTCCTGGATCTCTCTTAGCAGTGGGTTTTAGAATTTGTATGCGCAGCAATGAACTTTCCATCAAATAGCATTTCCTGTAGTTGGAAGTAAAACTGCCCTCTCTGGTTTATTCTCCTATTTCTGGGACCTACCGCCCCGGTTCTGGATGTAGAGGCCTCTTTGGCCTAAGGAGCTTGTACAAGCTCAGAAGAACCTGTGGGGAAGAACGGGACAGAAAGAAAAGCCCAGGACCCACCGTTAGTTGGGACCCCAAGGGCTACCTCCTCGGGGAGGAGGGTGATCAGAAGGAGGACCAGCCCTTCTGAGGAAGCCCAGCTGGTTTTAACTGACCCAGGAAACCTCAAGCTTGGATGAAGATGGATCCAGACAGGCAATACATCCACGCGTGTGTGGTGGACGCAAACCGAACTTCTATCTGGAAGAAAGGAACATCATCCATGCCTTCAATGATTCCTGGGCTTAAATTTTCACATACTATAACCAACGCACCAAAAATAAAAAATAAAATAAATTAAATAAAACTAAGCCCACAATGAAATAAGACACTGTGAGAAAAAAATAAAACCCACTAGAAACATAACTGCAAAGTATGTTTCAGATACTGAAATTAGCATAAAACAATTATGCTTACTATGTTTTAAAAGATAAAAAGACATGCATGAAACATCACTGGAGAATATAAAACCATAAAGCGTGACATAGCAAATTGATAAAAAAAAAAAACAACCGAACAGAAGCTCTGGAAATGAACATTAGGATGATTGCAATTTAAAATGCAAAGGCTTTATTTCTTGACCTGTTGGTGGTGGTCCCATACATATTTGGTTTTTAATCATTCATTAAAGGGCACGTTTATTTTTCACTCTTCTGCAATGTCTACAATTTATGTATTTCCTGCATGTGTGATATCTTTCAAAATAATAAAGCATAAACAAACCTCAGTGGATGTGTTTAACAATGGATTAAATGCAGCCAAAGAAAGAATTAGGGCAAAAGAAATACCCAGAATGCATTATAGAGAAACAAAAAGATGGGAAACGAGAGAGAGTAAGAGACAGAGAGGACAGAAGAGATCATTTAATTAGAGTCCTAGGAGATAGAGAAATGGGCAGAGGAAATGCATAAGAGATGAAGACTGGTGATTTTCCAGGACTGATAGAAGACACTAAAGCATAGATTGAAGATACCCAAAGAGTTCCCAGAAAGATAAATAAAAATAATCCACAACTCAGCCCATCACAGCAAAGCTGCAGAAAACAGAAGGTAAGGAGAGGCACACTTCTCGGCAGTCAGAGAAGAAAAGCCAGATTCACTTTCGAGGGAACCCTAGTAAGACTGACAACTGACTTCACTGCAGCAACAATGGAAGCCAGAAGCCATGGGAAATACTGCCCACCCAGAGTCTCGTGTGCAACGCAAGGATGCTCCAGCTGCTAGGTGGAGAATGGCATGCAGGGGCCAGACCAGAGGTCGAGAAACCAGCAGGAAGCTGAGATGATGGTGGCCGGGACCAGATCAGCAGCCATGGGGAAGGAGAGGGGTGGACAGACAGGGGAGATGCTGAGGAAGCAGAACCGAGATGACTTGGTAGTTGTTGACTGTTTATGATGATCAAGTGAGGGAGGAGGCGAAGGTGAAGGCCAGGTCTGGCTCAAAGGGGCTGCTTAGCCGGAGGGGACCCCAGTGAGATGAGACTGAAGAGAAGCAGCAGTTTGGGAAAGGGGGCAGGCCCAGTTTTGAATGGAGTTGTCAAAAAAGTCAAGGTCGTTGGTACCCAAAGGAAGAAGAATATCCTGGGCAGGAGACGATAGGAAGGATTCCCAGATGAAGAGGTCACATGATCAGCTTTTCCAGGCGGGTGGCAGGAAAGGGAAGAACTACAAGATGGCAGGCCTGCCAAGCATGGCACTTGCAACTCCAGAATGCAGCAAGGGGGATGGGAGACCACGGGAGAAAGCAAGGCCAAGGCAGGGAGGCCGAGCAGGCAGGGTGTTCCCACCCGAAGCCCCAGGAACCAGCAGAGCTTGGCTCATAACGGGTGCTCAGCCAACACTGCTACACAAATACAGGAATGGCAGCCCTCGCATTGTCGGTGAACGTGGCCACGGGAGGCCAGCATTTCCCCTAGTTTCCCTTCTCCATCCTGGTGCAGAGAGCCACACCTGCTCCCCTTCAGCTTGGATTCCCAAACCATAACTGCGCCTCCTGCAAACTCCAGTGGGTGTATAGTGCCAAGTTGGGAAACTGAGGCAGTCAGCAGCAAAGATTGGTAGAAGTAACCAAGCACTCAGCCCCTCTTGCTGACTCTTGCCGCCACCCACCAGCCCCCAGTCCACAAAGGGCTTCCACAATACGTATATATTCACAACTCCCTGTTACAAACAGGAAAGCCATCAGCTCAGCCTCGCTGGCGTCCACAGGGGTCCCTCCTCCAGAGCTAAATGCACAACTATTTAAGGACACAGAGATCCTCTCCTCCGGGGAGCCAAGAACCCTTAGGGGTCCCAGAAGCCTCTGAAATTGGGGGGAACGAGAGTTTCTCTGAGCCCTCCTGCTCCCGCCTGCCTACGGCTGCTCATTTCTGCAGAATCTGTGGGCTGTGTGACTCACCTCCCTCCCTCTCTCCCTTCTTCTCTGAGTAAATGTCAAGTAACATTAGTTATCCCATCTCCCTCAGCAGGCCCCCCCTCCCAGTTTTGGCGGTGCTGTTTACCTCGGCTGGATCAATCAGCGTTTGGGGAGAAAATAGAAACCCTTTTAGAGCCAATTAATGAAAATTGGGCAGCAGGAATGTGCCTGCTTAAAATTTCACTACCTGGGCAGAGAAAGGACTGGAGAGGCAGGGAAGTGGGCTAGAATCCAGCCTGAACCATGTTATCAAGCCTCAGACCCCACTAAAATGCAGAAGAGAAACCCCAATTTCTGAGGGGTAAAGAGCTGGAAAGGCCCCCCCAAGACTGGATCCTGGTCAAACGCTATCTTTGTGGGCACTGAGCTGGAAGCAGCCTCTGAGCTGGTTCCTTGGAGGGTAGGCAGGGAAATGATGGAGTTGGAGTGATGAGTTGGGGTGATGGGGTGATGAGTCCCACATCAGGTGGGAGCCAAGTAAGTAAAATGAAAGCTGTCAGGGAGACTTGGGGTTCGGTAGCTTCTTAAGCAGCTCACACACAAGCTTGGGTGGGTCCCCGGCTTCCTCCTGCCACCAGGACCCTAACCCCAAGGAGGTGTCATTTCAGTGTGTCCAGTGTACCGTGCAGGGCCTGGGCCCTCACTGGGCTTTGTTTTCAGGGCACCCCAGGCTCACACAGGGACGAAAAGTAATAGCAGCCCTTGTAAGCATATGCGGTGACCGCGTAGCTGATTGGCACAAACAGGGCCGGAGCATGGCAGGTATGTGACAGGCCCAGCATGTAGCAGGTGCTCAATTAACAGGGCTGGTGGGCATCCATTCATTCACTCCACGCATGGTTCAGGGAACATCCCTCTCATGCCGAGCCAGGGCGCAGCCCCAGGAATGGCATGGTCCTCACCCTCGAGGGCCATATAGTCTCCTCGACAGACAGACAAGTCCACCCAGGGTGTAGAACCAAGGGACCAGAGTCATGTCAGAGTGGCAGAAGTGAGTGGGGTGCCGTGGGAGGAGAAAGGAGGACGTCCCTTGCGTCCCTGGCATGAGGGGTGGGAGAAGGCATTCTGGACGTGAGGACGACGGCGTGAGTGCTTACAGGGTGGACAAGGCAGGAAAGGTCCCCAAACAGATGGTAGCAGGTGGGAGAAGCTGGCGGGGATGGGTGGGGTGAGGCTGGGGAGGCCCAGAGCCACGAGCTCTCAGCTCTCAGCAGGCCATGTCCTTGCCAGCCAGACCCTCACTAGCCTCGGGGCGATGCCTGGCTGCTGGCACCTGAGTTAGTGTGGCACAGATGTCCCTCCAACCTGCCAGCAGCAGCTGGGGCTTTTGTGGAAGTTCCTGGTTCCAGATGGGTGCACACAGGAGGGACCCCAGGTGTGCCCAGGCTCCCTGTGGCTCTGCCAGGTACAGAAAGGCCCAGCAGAGAAGGGAGGCTGCCCTATGCCAGCTGAAGTCCCTGCCAATGTCCTGGCATGGACCAGACGCCACATCTGCAAAGGCCAGCATATCCCGTGCAGCTGGGTAGTTCAGCCTCACTCAGACGATTCCAGGAAGCCATGACTGAGCACTCCCAGGGCCTCCCCACACGGTAGGGATATGGGGCAGTGTTCATCCATCCTCTCACATGCAGCAGCTGGGTGTTTTGGAGGCGGGAGAGCGTGTGTCAGTCAGGCAAGGCCAGACTCTGCTGCAGAAACAAACAGCCCCAGATCTCAGCGGCTCCACACAACAGGAGTTTGTCTCTCACTAACGCTACATGGCCGCTGCTCTGCTCCACACAGTCACTCAGGGACTCAGTCCAGGAAGGAGTCCCCAATTTTGGAGCTCCCCATCTGGAACAGCTGGGTTTATGAGTCACCAGCATAGGGGAAGAGACAACAGGGAAGTCAGCACTTCAGCCCAGGGGGGCCACATGTCACTTTGCCTCTTGGCCCATTGGCCAGAGATGCCAAGGGACCAGGAGGTATGAGAGCGCAGATGGAACATATGCTGAGCACAAGTGTCCTTTGGCTTATTAGGGTGCGATCCCAGACCTGGTGGCCTTGGGCACACAGCTTAACCTCTCAGAGTCCCAAGCTCCTCACTGGGAGAATGAGGACAAGGGTGGCCTCTGCCTCACTGAGGCGGAGTGGGCGGTTAAGAGGTGGAACCAGCAAAGGGCTCCCCACTCCCCTGGCGCTCAAACGGATGTCCCCATGTTTGTGGTTCTTCGTCACCTTCTTTGACCGCAGTGATTCTTAGCAGGAACTACTAAAACATGTTAGCGCATTTTCTCTTATTTCATAAAAATGAGTTGGAAAATGCAAGAGCAGAACCACGAGCACAAAGGGCGGAGGGATGGGTTTTGCAGGTGTGATGTGACCGAGGGCAGCGTCACGAGACCCCTGCAAGAGCCACGAACCTTGACCTTCCTTCTGACGTGCTCTGGGTGTCACCCGGACCGCTGGCTGGAAACGGCGAAGTGACATGACAAAAATTAGAAGGACACGCTCCCAGGGAAAGTTGGCTTCACAGAAGAGGAGCTGTCTGGGGCTGGCCCGACAGGGTGAACCCTTCAGGAGAAAGGAACTTGCTAACAGACGTCGAAGGTGGGCTCTCCCCATCCTATTCCTGAACCCCTTCTTCCCCTCCTGCTTCCCGTCGTAGAAGCTGAAGTCACGTGCTCATGTCCCCAGACTGCGTTACAGCCAGAAGGGACCCACGGAGTAAGGCAAAGCCTGTGGGAAACTTCGGGGAGAGAGGTCGTCCTCCCCGACAAAAGGGGAGAAGCCCAGGAGGAAATCACATACACATACCCTCTTCCTTCCTACTTGGGATGTGGCCCAAGGAAGACACGAAGCTCTGGCAGCCATGTTGTCACCATGAGGGTGATGCCTGGAACTGAGCAGCCACCTTGTCACCATAAAAGATGATGGGCCAAGAGAATCACGGAGAGGCGACCTGGGGCCCTGACCCTGACCCTGTGGCTGAATAAGCCCCAGCCTTCTTTGTGGTAAACTTTAAACGATCTGGGCCTCGGTTTCCTGAGCCCTGCAGCTGAAGGCGCTTCTGAGGGAGACAAGGCCCCACAGAACAAGCCGCGTCAAACGAGCCAACTCAGAAAAGCGAGGACATGTCCATGTAGGCCAAGAACGTTCTCATCATTTCATCTACAAATCAGAAGTCAGAGTGTTTCTAAGTGACATCCAGGCCAAATGCACCCCGTGGCCCTGGCCGCTTCAGGGGGACCCCACCCCGCCAGCCCCTCACTCTCCTGCACCTTCTTCTACTCCCCCTGGCACTCCGGCTGGCCATGGCGTGGGCGTCCTCCAACACACCAGGCTGCGTCCCACCCCGAGACTTCATCCACCGGTGCCCTAGTGACCCCCGCCCTCCTGTCTTAGCCAGCTCGGCCGCCATAGCCAAACGCCCCATCGGGCTTAAACAGCCGATGTTTGCTTCTCCTCGTCCTGAAGGCTGGGCGTTGGGGTTCTGCCAGGGGCCCTCGTCCTGGCTTACAGAAAGCCGCCTTCTCGCTGTGTCCTCACATGGCCTGTCACCCTCTTATAAGGGCACTAATCCCATTGTGGCACCCCACCCTCCCTCATGCCCTCATCTAGCCCCGATCACCCCCAAAGGCCCACTTTCTCGTGCCGTCACGTTGGGGTCAGGGCTCCAACATTTGAACTTGTGGGGACACGATTCGGTCCATAGCACCTCCCAAGGCTGCAGCGGGTCCATCTGGGCACCAACCTCTTGTCATCCAGGGTACGCTCAAATGGCACCTCCTTTCTGAAGCCTCCCTCAAACCTTAATAAGCCCTTTCACGTGCCAGGTACTGAGCTGGTGCTGGCATTAGAGTCGTTAAGAAGACACGGAAGTCACCGCTAGCAGGGGACAGACAAAAACCCAGCACGCACCATTCTGACTAAGGACTTAATTACAGTTGTGACAGATGAAGAAATGTAGAATGCCAAAAGAGCATGTGACAGGGGTCAGGAGAGGGCTTCGCCACGAAGGGGACATTGAAACTGAGGCCCAGAGGACACACTGACCTTCTCCACCGGCTGAGGTTGGGCAGGTGATCCCACCTCTCTGCTCCTCAGTTTCTCCATCTGTAAAAATGGGTTCTGGGGGGCCTCCCTCATAGGGTCAGTGAGGGGCTTCAGCGGGGTACGTGGGGTGCTCCAGGCCTGCCTCGTGGTAAGTGTTTGCAGACTCCAGCTGAGCGGGGGAGTCTGCTGGCCCCTCGTGATGGGCTCAGTGGGGAAATGGCCTTGGCCCACATGTCTGTGGGTTCAGGGGACCATGGCGTGGTGGGTGGGAGCCCCCTTGTTTGCCACTCAGGAAATCAAAGGCATATTTTTTGGGCTCTCAATGAGACCCCACTGGGGAGACAGAGCCCCAGGCCCAAGACAGGTAAGCAGTAAAAGGTAAAACAGAAGCTAAAGCCAGGCCGGCAGGAAGTCAGGGGTCAGAGGGACGACCCCAAGGCTGGCAAGGAGCAAAGCATGGTGGGATGGAGAGGCCCAGGCCCTGAAACCAGACAGACCCAGGTGGGCTCCAGCCCCGACTTGGAGCCATGTACTTGGGGGCAAGTCAGGGTCTCCCGGAGCCTCTAGAGCCTTGTCTGACACGTGGGCTGCTCAGGGTGGTACCCGCGTCACCGGGCTCTGGGGCGGGTCCATGAGGTCACAGGCTGTGAAAACAGTCCTCTCATCCCGCTGCTCCAGACACCAGCCGTGCTCACACCTCCATGGCCCTTCCCATCGGCAGCACGGGGTGTTCTGACACCCCGTGGCCACCCTCTGGTCACCTCCCCTTCTTCACTATCTGCATCTCACCCTCTGGACCACAAGAGGTCAAGAGAAGGCTTGGAAAAAGTGTGTTCCGTTTGGGGGTTGCCAGACTGAGCCAGTGAAAATAAAGGGCGCCTAGTTACGCTTCAATTTCAGATAGACAGGGAATAAAAAAGTGAGTGCAGACACGTCCCCTCCAACGTTTGGGACACACTCGTACTAGAAAACATACTCCTTGCTTATCTGGAGCTTACATTTAACTGGGTGTGCTGGATTCTTCGTGGCAGCCCTAATCCCAGTTCGTCCTCATGCCGCGTCCTCCCTTAGGGTCCGCCCATGGCTCCCCGGGGCCTTAGGTCAAAGTTGAGCCTGACCAAAGTGGGACGCGAGGCCTGCGTGATGTGGCGACCGCCTCTGAGCCCGTCTCAGCGGACGCGTGGGACAACACGAGGTCCCTGCATTCCTTCTGCAGTGACCCAGGCCAGCTCTTTGCCCGGTCCCACGGGGGAGCTGGGTCCCCTCCCTCTGTGGCCACCCAAGGTTCCCGCCAGGAGTTTCATCCCCGTCACTGTTTGAAGCCTCTACCTTCTCACTCCTTCCTTCTGAAACCCCTGGTTTCAGATCAAAAGGACCCAAAACTTCACGTGGCATTTCGAACTGAACCCAAAGCCAAACCGTTGACTTAGAGTTCCCGAGGGTGTCGCCGGGCAGAGCTGGCCCAGCCTTCGCCCTCTCAGCAGAGGGAGGGAGGGCAGAGACACTTTCCAGCATCCGGGACCAATAACAAAAGCCACAGGCCTCTCCGCCTTCAGGCTGACAGCGGGACAGCTTGGGGGTGACTCGGGGACACTGCAGGGATGAGGCGCCAAAGGAAGGCACGAGGGCAGCAACAGCGGGCGTTATGGGGGGCTATGTGCTTAGCTCTGTTACCCAATCATTTAAGACTTGCCCCAAGTAGACCTCTCTTCACTGCCACCCCAGAGCCGGCCGGGTCCCCCACAAGTGACTCCGTGCTTCTCTGTGGTTCCCTCTCTGGAGAAGGTCGGGGTTTTATTTGGTTATTTGGGAAATACTGTGTTCAAGCTCTGTCTCCCCCACTGCTGGGGGGAGGGGAAGATGGCCTGACTGTCAGCATCACTGCTCTGGCCCCCTCCTGCTTTCGCAGCCGAACCCCTACTTTGGTGTACCCCACACGGGCCTGGTCACTCCCCGCAGGGCTCCGGGGGGTCGTCAAGCTCAGGCCTGGCTTCTCCCAAACTCTGCCCATCCTGGGAAGGTCACAAGGCCAAGCGGAGGTGAAGGACCACCAATAGGATGACAGGATGACAACGGGTCGGGGGAGGGGGCGGAATTCTCCAGATTTTCTCTGGCCTCCGAAGGGCCTCCAGAGAGGAGACTCTATAAGGTTTCTTTTTATAAAGTGTGGAAAGGAAATTTTCACAAATATTAAGACGTGCCACACGGGGCAAATAACGGGGTGAACTCCTCGCCTGTGGCTGGGTAAGCCCTGAGTTACGGAAACCCTAGCTCTCCACGTGGGTAAGGACTGGACCATTTTGTCCCCGCTGTGACCCCAGGCCAAGCTTGGTGCCAGGCAAATATCTGCAGGTGTAGCGAATGAAATCAAGGAGAAGGGAGCTGAAAGAAGAAGAAAAAAAAAAAGGTCCAGGATTGGGGGTGACAGGAGGGAGCCCAAGAGAGAAGACAGGAGGGGACTCCTGCTGGGGAGGGGGCTTGGCGGGAGGATTGGGCTCTGAAATCAGGAAAAGTGCTGAGCAAAAGCTATCTTTGAAAAGGCCCCAGATTATTCATCCAAGTCCTCATCTCGCTACATTTCAGTGCGAGCGGCTGCAAATATTTGAAATGAGTAATTTCTCCTGATGAAGAGGGTCTGATTTGGATTCTGACTAATTTGTTTCGAGATTTAGGGGAGCACCCAGAGGAGAGGGGATGAGTCTGGCGGCAAGCAGCAAGCAGCTGCCCTCTCCCCGGAGGCCTGCTGGCCCTGCCCCGCCCTGCCCTGCCCCACAGTTGTGACTCTGGGGAGGGTGGGCCGCTGCACCTGGACCAGGGGAGGGGCCTGGACCACCCAGGAGCCCCTGGGTGGTCCCGGCCCCTGCAGCCTCCTCCAGGCCTCAGCAACCCCTTACCCACGTGCAGAGGGGAACATGTGGTTGGCTCAGGGCCATCCGCCCCCACTGGAAACGAGCCCTTCAAATAGCACGTGGTGGGCACTCCATAAACACTTATGAATGAATGAATGAATGAGTGAATGAATGAATGAGTGAATGAATGAGTGAATGAATGAGGGAGAAAGTGCCTCCTGGTTCTAACACCGTAGGGAGGAACATGGGGCCTAGGTGAGCAGACCTGGCTGCAGATGCTGGTTCCATCACTTCCTGGCCTCGAAACCATGTCAGCCCGGGGTGTGGGGCTTCTGGGGTGTCTGAAGTATCTTCTCTCCTGGGGGCCACAGGAGCCAAGCACCCTGACAACTAGGATAACAGCACCCACAATTTGTGGAGCAGTCACTTGGTGCCAAGGCCTTTTCCACACCGTATGACCCGTAGATGACACCACACTTGTGACCCTGTTTCACAGATGAGAAAACTGAGGTGCAAAGAGGTAGCGTGAGAGATCTCAGTGTGGAAAGGGAAAAGTACACCCAAAAAACTGACTCAGGAAGACGTAGACGGAGCCCTGGAACCCCAGGCCGCGCCCGGGTCTAGGCCGGCCCTGCCACCGTGAGGGGACCCCCGGCCTTGCAGTGCATCTGGCTCCTGTCCCCAACGGTGAGGCCACCGTCCCACGTTCCACATGCGACAGAGGCTGGGGAAGGGAGCGGAGTCGAACAGAGCAAGCTCAGCCCGGAGACTCGGGTGAGTTCTGAGCCCTGGTGACAGGAGGAGGGGGACAGAGGCAAAGCTGTGTGCCCAGCGTGGAGGGCCGAGCTCGGGGAGTGTCAGGGCAGCGGCACTGGAAGCTGGGACAGGGTGACCACCAGTGGAGAGCCTGGGTGCCCCAAGCAGGTGCTCTCATGTGCAAGGGGTAGGGGATAGAGGGGGTGGTCACCAGGGTCTCAAAGTCACCGGGGCAGTTGGTGACGGGCTTTCCACACATGCCAAGAGCCTGAACGTGCTTCAGTGGGGGCCACCGAGACTTGGGTTCATTTCAGAGGATGCTGAGCCGGACGTACACGGTGCCAGGCCCTGTGCTGGGAATGGGGTTCAGAGCCGAGCACGGCGGGGCCGGGGGTGGGGGGTCTCTGCCCTTGAGGATTCATAGTGGGAGAGGTGAGCAGGAAGAAGCATCATTCCTGACGGGCTGTGCTCCCGGCAGGTGGGGCTGCGGCTTGGGGAGAAGGAGCCCACAATCTGATGGACCAAGGGGCGATGCCAGGCCCGGAACTCCACCCCGGGCTGCGGAGACCAGCCTGACCCCTAACACGGCCTCCTGTCCTCATCCTCATCCTCGTCCTCATAGCAAGAGCCAGGCTGGGCCGGGCTGGGCCAGGCTTAGACTCCGGGGGAGGGAAGGTTTGAGTCACGTGAGATGGGTCCCATCCCTACTTACTCAGATCTCGGGATGCATATAAGAGCATGGGGTGCGATGAGGGGCTAATTCCTGGTTCAAAATGCAGGTCCCCAGGCCCCACCCCCAGAGGCTCTGATTCTACACCTCTGGGCCTGGGAATCTGCATTTTCCCAGCAGCCCAGGCAACCCTGGCGTAGCAGGTCCAGCAAGGGCTCATCGCTCAAGACATATGTATCCGCAGAGAACGCCAGCTCTGTAGCCTGGCAGACGTGAGGACTAGTCCCACCCCTTGCCTGGCACCTGGCCTTCCACTCTCTTTCCGCGGGCACCCTGGGCAGCCGTGAGCGAGGCTGGTGGGGGACGGGGTCGAAAAGCTCAGGCTGCCTGAGCTTCCATCCCACCCCCGCCACGCACTGCTGTGTGACCTTCTGCAGGCTAATTGACCTCTCTCTGCCACAGTCCCCTCACCGGCACAGGAGGGTAATAACAGCACCTGCCTCCCAAGGAGGCTAGTGGACAATACCTGTGTGCCGGCACCCGACCAAACCCTCAACGAACCACCACCCTCAAGCTCATGCGCGTGAATTCTCAGCTTCCCAACGGTCTCCCTGCACCTGCCCTTGCCCCCACAGCAGCCAAGGGATCCTGGTAAAACCTGTGTCCCATTGGGTCACTCCCCAACTGCCAAGCTGCGGTGGCCTCCTGGCCAGGAGCCCTCTTTCTCCCCGCCGTGCACTGCTGGCCCCAGGTGCTCAAACCCCAGCCTGTCCCCGCCCTCAGCCCTGCCCACCACCACCCGGCCCTGGGCTCACTTGCCCACCCTCGCCCTCCGGGTTTGCCTTCTCACTCAGATGTCAGTCCAAATGTTGGTAACTATTGGGTGCTGCCTTCTCCGTTTGAAGAGAATATTTATATGTGCTTATATCTGCCTAAAGAAACTCCGAAAGATTCTTTAAAAACTAACAGTGATTATTGCGACAGGGAACCAGGCAGACAAGGACAGAGGTGAGAGGGGCTTCCCCTTCCAGTATTTTCTCTATTCTGAGTTTTGAACCACGTAGATACTCTATATATTCACACACACACACAAAAAGTATAAATAAATGGACGGATGCATTCTTTTTTAATCTCTACCTTCTGGGAGAGGCTCTGCTTTACTAAAACGACCCCTTTTCATCACGCTTTGTCCCCTCCCCTGCTTTATTTTCATTCATAATCCTATCGCTAACTGCCATCGTTTTCAGTGTGTATTTAATTGATTATGGTGTATCCCTCCCATTGAAATGGTACCCTGTGGGCACATATCAGAGGTGCTTATAGATTCCTGGGGGAAGAGTGAAAATCGTCACAGAGTAGATCCTGGCTGCCCAACTGTGTGCACCTCTGCACACTGCCCAGGGCTTCCTGAGGTTGCACCCGGGATCGAACCTGGCATACCACAGGTATCCAATAAATGTTCATTAAATTAATAAAGGAATGAATGTCTAAAAGACCTTTTAACACATGAACATATGTTGTCCCTTCCAGAGGGACAAGCAAAGCTTTCTCAGAGGAAAACACCTCGGAGAACTCCTGGCATATAGTAGATATTCAATACATAATAGCTGCTCTAATTATCACTAAAGTGTAAATGACTTACCTGGAGCTCTTTCTGTGAGTAGGAGGAAGGAGTGAGGCCAACAGAGCCCTGAGATGAGAAGAGGAAACAATTCCAGAGATACAAAGTCTTCTCTGGAGTGTTTCTCCAATAATTGTATAATTTCCTTTTTCTTTTCAGAAGTCTCTGTTCGTGCGGGTCTCTGCTTGCCTGCCCTCCCTGCCATAAGTCACCCCAGAGAGCTGGAGGGCCAGGAGCCCCGCCCCCCACATCAGACAAGCTACAGGTTCAGACTAGTGGTCAGTAAGCCCACAGTCCCCTAAGAGTCCAACGGGCCACACCTAGGTGCTTGGGGTGGGGAGAGCAGGGAGTAACCACCTCTCACCCCCCACCTACGCCAAGGCTCCTCCAGGCCCGCCCCCCAGCAGCCCTCAGAGGCCACGACATGCGATGGAAAGAATCAGCTTCTGGAATCTGACAACCCCTGGATCCCGTGCCAGCTCCCGACCTTCCAGCACATTCTACGCCTCAGGCTACTGGACGCGCCCGGTCTTTGGGAAGCCGTTGTGTTATGGCCCCATTTCACAGCGAGGAAGGTTGAGGCCAGACCCTCACTTGCTCAAGATGATACTGCAAGAGTGTCCCAAGCCCGGAGTCGTACCCAGCCCCCCTGCGCCCTGTCCCCATGGCCGTGCTGCCTTAGGCCAGATGCTCCACCCCTGTGTACCTCAGTTTCCCTCTCTGTAAAATGGGGGAAAATAGAAGCTTCTTTTCAAGCCCATGGTGAACATTTTAATCACTTACAATGTGACTCACGGGAGGACGTAGCCCAGGAGGGGGGGCTCAAACCATCTCCTTCCCTCCCTGTGTCGGCCCCTCACTGGGACGACAGCCTTGGATGGGTCACTCCCTCGGTCTCCGTGTGAGTGGGGTGAGGACGGTGGGGGCGCCTGGGAAACCCTGCAGGGGCGTAGTGCTCACCAAGCCGGCCCTAGCGAGGGGCTTGGGGGCTCGGGGGGGGGGCTCGGCAGCAGCAAAGACCAGCCCCTCTGACAGGGTGCTGCCCCACCTCTGCCATCACAGGGCCAGCCGCCATCAGTCCTCCAACAGGGCCACCAGGAGCCTGCAAACGAGGGGCGGGGAAAGAGGCAAAAAGCACCCCCCTCCCATCTTTTGTTTCTTCCTTGCAGTATTGGTTTTTGGGTTTCTTTCTGGTTTTTTTTTTTTTTTTTTTTTTAATCCAGCCACTCTGTGGTCCCATCCGGGGCTTCCTGCCTCCTCCCACCTCCTCCTCACTGGTGGCTGTCACACGACAGACATTTTTAGTGGTGACAGCTGGCCTTGTGGAACTCAGCTCAAGTACGGGAATGGTTTTTAAAAAAAGAGCGAGCCAAACCACCGCGACTTTAAATAGCAATGCAGTGTGAGGAGAGGCAGGGGCGCGTGTGCCGGCAGGGGCAGGAGCACCGTGGGGCTGGGTTCCCTGCTCGAGGCAGTGATGGAGGGCGGTCCCAGCCGCGAGCACCTCCGAGCTCATGGGCCCCAGCTCTGCATTTGTGTGAGAGAGACACCGAGGCCCAGAAAGGACAGATGTCACACCCCAGAATCACACGCTTGTGCGTGGCAGGGCTGGGACTCCAACCCAGGGGTGTGTGGGTCCAGCACTCTTCTTCCCTGTGACAAGACCCTGCCTTCCAAGGCCACTTGCCCTTTCCTGACCTTAGAGAGAGCCCACTTCGATGGGCGTGGCCAGTGACTGCCTCTGGGACCAGCCCTCCCACACGGGACACCTTCAGGGCAGAGGCTACCAGCTCCTGAAATGAGCCAGTCCGTTTGTAAAGGAACAGCAGGTCCAGGCCAGGATTCCACGGGGTCCTCAAGCATCCTGGGACCCCGGATCTGTAGCTGCAGGATCTGGAAACCGTTTAACTGACCTAGATCCAGTCCCATACCAGCTCCTGTCACTTCTGCCCCCAAAACCTTTCCTACAGTAGTTGAAAACGTACCATCTCGAGAGTACCGACACCTGTCCCTTCTCCATCCAGGTCTCCCCTCTCTGGACCTCCGCCCTTTTGCTGCTGTCATCCCTAAGGGGTGACGGATGCTCAGAACAGAGTTCTGCAGGCCAGTTTGGCCTGAGCAGGGGGAGTGAGAGAGAACACCCCCTCTTCCGTCTTCAAGATGGCATTTCTCGTGGTGTAACCCAAGCCCGATTCCCCAAGCCTTCCAGAACGTGCCACTCCCCTGTTCTCGTTCCTGCTCGATTTTCTCCGTGACACTTAACTTCAATGCCGCCATATTGGTTAGCCTGATGCCCATCCCCCCAGCCCCAGAAGGTGCATCCTGTGGGGTGGAGGTTTTGCTGTGACATCCCCGTCAAGACCTGTCACATCGTGAGTGCTTGATAAACAACCACGGAGGCACGAACAGCTTCTCTGTGCCACATTTTGAAGCCACCTGGAAAACTGGGGGTGCTGTGAAAAGTTAGGGCAGGGGAGGCAGGAGAGGAAGATGAGATATACAGCCAGAGAGAGTTTTTGTATCCTAGGCATCTCGGTTTAAACACGCATCTCTATATGCCCGCCTCTGCTGGGTACCTACTGGGTGACTCCTGTGGGACCCTCACTGCACCCTGGGAGGTGGATGTGTTACTATCTCCTCAATCCGACTTTACAGAGAAGGACACTGAGGCTCAGAGAGGTGAATACACTCGCCCGAGTTCACACAGCTCTAAGGGCGGGACACAAAATCTAACCCAGGTGTGCTCTGACCCCAGACTCTGTACCCTTGCTTTTAATAAAATCTGTTCAGGCCTGACCAAGAGAGTCATTCATTCCACATCAGGGTAAAACCGGGTAAAATCTTCATCCTGATGAAGATTCAGAAATCAAACAGGCTGCTCTATGAAGCTGGGAGCCCCCCATCGCTAGAAACATTCAAGCAGACGCTGGGCAAACCCCCGGAATGGCAGGGTTCCCGCACCGCGTGGGGGTGGGAGTGACCTAGAGGGGGGTCTGGGGTCCCGATGCTCAGATGTTTCAGTTCTGTGCTCCACACCCCAGCCTGTGAGCTGTGGGTGGGGGGTCTCTGTAAGCAACACAGGTACTGTGTGTTTCGAGGCTTAGAAAAGACAAAATAACCCAAATGAGTTAAATAGATGTATCAACAAGTCACGTGATGCATGGAAAGGCACACTTTTTTATACATGAGAAAAGCTTGGGTTAAGAGTTAATAATAATAATAATAGCTAATATTGTATAGAGTCACTGCATGCTCAACTCCAACGTAAATATGTTAATACATTAAATATATATATATATAATACATGAAATATATATATTTAATATATTATAATGTATTATTTAATGTAAATGTTAATACATTAAATATATATTTAATGTATTATAATGTATTATTTAATTAAATATGTTAATACATTAAATATATATAATACATTAAATATATATTTAATATATTATAATGTATTATTTAATGTAAACATGTTGATACATTAAATATAATATATATAATACATTAAATATATATATATATAAATGTATTATCTCATTTAATCCGTAATGGATACTCTCGGTATACAGGAGGATCAGTCAGGTTTCTGCTACAATACTCCTAGTAACAAGTACCCCCAGTCTAGTCCACATCTCTTTTCCTCTTTTGTAGGTCTGCAGGTCAGCTGGGGTGACTCCTCTTCCTTCTGTGGGTCACCTTGATTTAGCTCCAGGCCGCAGGTCAGATGCAGGTCAACTTCACTAATGTTTCCTTGTAGAACCTTCCTCTAACCTGGGCTATGCTGGCCTTGTAGGACATGGCAGAAGCTCAAGCAGCCAAGGCGAAAACCTAACCATATTTCAAGCCAACGCTTTTTGTCACGCCTACTAATATCTAATTGGCCAAAGCGAGTCCCATGGCCGAGCCCACACCGCAGTGGGCTGGGGAAGTAGACTCTGCCGGCTCCAGAGAGAAGTCACGTGGCAAAGAGCACAGATGTATAATTCTATTACAGGAGGAAATGACAACTTGAGGCTAATATCCAATCTACCCGCTTGAGATGACACAGATGAGAACCCAGAGCCTCACACAGGGACACAAGTGGCTCAAGCGTTACTGTGACTCCAGCGAGGGTTCTGACCCAGGTGGTCTATGCTGCTCTGGCCCACTCTGCCCCGCAGGTCGTCAGGTGAGTCCCTGACACAGAACAGGTGCTCGGGTAACTGTTAAAGTGTACATTTCAAAGAGATGCGGCTTATTTCATGTCAGTGATATCCCTGGAAATCGTTAAATTGTATTTGGAGCTGGGGGTCCACAGCGAGAACCGGTGACCTCTACGGGGGCCGGCCAAGGACGGGGGGGGGGTCATGCCTCCACTGTGAGTCTGTCCCTGGGGGACAGGCCAAAGGGAGGCCCAGCTCCTCTCAAGAACCGGAAGCTGAGAGCAAGCAAGTCTGGAGATGGAGCGGCCGGAGGTAAGGAGAGAAACGGGCCCACTGCTCGCTGGGAGGCCCAGAGGGTGACAGACACCCTGAAACAGCTGTGGGATTCAGGACAGAGGGTCAAGGCTATAGTCCAGGGTCACAGTTCCAAAATGACACCTGTCCTTTCCTCTCCTGGGTTGTAGAAGTGACCAGTGGAAAATAGTGAGCTTCTAGCCCTTGCCCAGGGGAGCCCTTCCAACCCTTTGCTTTGTGACCCAGGTTTGGGTTCACACATCACCTCAAAAGCCTCAGCTTCCTCTTCAGTCAAAAAAAAAAAAAAAGGTTGGGGGAAGGTGGTGACTACAGGGAAAAGATGGAGCATTGTCCTACCTGTCCTGGACACTGCATCCCCTGGTGCTCACACATAGAGGCAGACCATCCCGGCTGACACGTGAAGGACAGACAGCACTGGGCTGTCCCCACCTCACAGCCCTCGTGGATGGATGGGTCCAGCGATCACAGGCGACCGGCTGCTGCCCTCTCAAAAAGGAGGACACCAGAGGGTATTGTGCCGTGGGGAAGGTGGGTACCAACCACACATGTGAAGTCACCTTCCCAGCAAACACCGCGTCCAGACGAGCCTCTAAGATCCGATGCCAATTTACAGGAAATACGGGGAAGAGAGAAACAGGTTACAAACCGGGGAGGACAGTCGGCAACATCCAGACCGAGGGAGACGCTGCAGGGTGACACGGGGTTCAGGGGCGGGGGGTTCCTGTTGAAGAAGAGACTTTCGACACACAATTTCGATGTGTGTCCTTCCTTTAGATCCTGGTTCAAACGAAAATAATCACATAGGCGTGCATGTTGCGTATATGTTATATGACACGAATCACATCAATACATAAATATAATTATGTATAAATATATCAACATATGATTACACTAAATGTTATTTTAAATAGCGTTATAATAGAACTATGTATCAGTGCTATGGAGAGTTATATATTCTATTTATATTTATAACAATAGAGCTATACATTCTATTTATATTATAGCCTTATCATATACTTATAAATATAAATACATACTTATAATACAAATATGAATCGAGACCACTGGAAATTCGATGACAACACACAGGTGTTTTACATATATGATTATGTAGGAACTACACATATGTGTAATTTACACCCAGGAGAGAGGTGATGATATTGGTTTGGTTTCTGCAGGCAGTGTAGCTTTGTGTGACGTTTTGAAAGGCCCTTATTTTGGAGAGCTGCATTGCCGAAGTCTTTCCAGATGAAACAATGCGATGTCTGGGATTTGCTTCAAAGTAAATAGGGAGGGGAAGAGGGTGGGGACAGAGGTGAAATGAGACTGTGAGGGATTGTTGGTCCAGCGGGGTGATGGGCACACGGGGCTCATTATACATACATTCTCTCCATTTTTAGTAAATGTTTGAAACCTTCCACCATGAGAAGTTAAAGCTAAATAAGTCCCATGATAAAGAAAAAAAAAACTTACAGATTTTTTTTTCCATTTTTGATTGTGGTAAAATACACATAACAAAAAATTGACCATCTTAATCATTTTTTAAGTGTGCCGTTCATGAGTGTTAATTGTGCCACCATCACCAACATCAGTGTCCAGAATTTTTTGAAACTCTGTCCCATTAGACACTAACTGCACACGCCCCTCCCCCCAGGCCCTGGGGACCAGCATTCTCCTTCCTGACCCTATGAAGTTGACACCTCTAGGGACCTCATATGAGTGCAATCATACAGTATTTGTCCTTCTGTGTCTGGCTTATTTCACTTAATATGATGTCCTTCAGATTCAGTGTGGTAATATGTCAAGACTTCCTTTCCTTTTCAAGGCTGAATAGTATTCCATTGTATGGATGGACCACATTTTGTTTATCCACCATCCTTCGATGGACACCTGGGCTGCCTCCACATCTTGACTATTGTGAAGGATGCCACCATGACCAGGGGTGTACACATATCTGTTTTTTTTTTAATTTCTCTAGATAAGTATGGCAGCCATCCTTTCCAAATCAGAAGTGCAAACTCATAGCCTGACACTCCTGCAACGCTCAAAATAAAATACGTTGAGAGCCTGCTAAAGGCCTCACACCACACTAGACACTATGGCCACCATGGTGAGCACAACAGACATGCCCTTGACCTAGTGGGGCTGCCTGTATGGTGGGGCCTGACAGGTCCGAGGGCCTTCAGGGCAGAGGCACAGGGCATTTGGGGTCAGGCCTGAGTTTTCAGGAGCTCTGGTAGGGTGGCAGGCTGAAAGGGGACAGTGCATGCCAAAGGCTAAGACGTTCACCAGCCAAGCAAAGGACGACAGCAGAGTCATTCCACACATCCCCATCAATGGAAAGGGACCCTCTTGTCCCCTCCCTTGAGCACTGGAATCAGGCACCCTCAGCTGTCGGCCCTGGCCAGCCCTGCAAGACTCAGGGGGTCACCTTTCCTTTCTCAGGAGAATAACCTGCAGGCAAGCTTTAGGGGTGACCTGGAGTACCTTTCTCTCCATTATCCTAATCAACGCTCAGGAAAGGAGGGTAGTCCTCAAAGTGCTGATGGCTTTCCTTCAAACCCAAGACGGCTGGGACCATGCATTCTCCCACTCACCATGAGTCTCCGCGTGCCAAGGCCTTCACCCCAAATGGCAGTGCAGCAAAGAATGTGGTGGGGGGTGTACAGGTCCAGAAAGAGCCCCAAACCCCACTGAAAGGGGAGACCTTGACCAACTTGTGGAAAATGGAGAAGGTGGCATGGCTCCAGGGACTCAGAGGGGAGGTGGCCACGGTGCAGTATGAAGCTGGACCCCAAAAGGAGGCTGAGAAAGGTGGGCAGGGCCAGAGAACGGAGAGCCTGCAGGCAAAGGGGAAGGGTCTGGATTCTACCCCCAGGGCACTAGGGAGCCACTGAAGACTGTTGAGCAACAGTGAGACCCGAGCAGAGAGGCCCTGGAAAGTGGAAGGGGGTCAGGCTGCAGGAGGGCGGAGAGGTTGGAGGGTCCCACGGTAATCACAGCCAGCATCTCCATCCCCATCTGCCTGCCGGGCAAGACCCCTCCCCCCACCCCCAGCTCTGGAAACTCCAGAAATCTCCCGGGCTGCTGCTTTGGCCTTCGCCCCAACATCCTGCCAAGGCGCTCAGGAAAACGGGGCTAAAATCACAGAGCCGCTGCAGAGCCCACGTGGGCCTGAGCGGTTAAGAACTTGGCACAGAAGTCGGAGAGACCCCCTGGACCATTTGGTGTTTGCCAAACCTCTCTGGGCCTCAGTTTCCTCACCTGGAAACTGGAGCGAATGCAGGTGCTTCCCCTGCAAGGAAGCAGGCAGAATCAGTGAGAAAATAAACACCCAGTGCCAGCCCGGTGTCTGATTTGACAAACGGTGGCTATTTGTTATCGATAGTGGTATTGAGTATTCCTATTGCATATGTCCCAACAGTTCGTAAAACCCCAAGCCCTCTGCTCCGGGCAGCAGGGTTCAAGTGTTCCTGGTCTCGTTCACCTGCCTTCCTCTGACTCCTGCTCTGAAAGGTCCTCTCCCTGATTCTAAAACCGGTGAAATCCTGCTGTGCCTCGTAGCCTAGCCCAAAAGTCACCTCCTCCATAAAGCCTTCCCAGATTTCCCCTCCCCACAACACAAACTCTTACGCCCACACCCCGCAGGGCTCACCTCTATGGCAGCTCCCAGGTTCCCATGTGCTAAAAAGCTCATGTCCCCTTGTCACTTGCCCCTTTGGACTGTGAAGGCATTGGTCCCAGCCTAGGGGCTGCTATGGAGCAGGAGTTCAGCAAATACGGGATGATTGGGGGGACAAACAAGCAGACAAATGGTTGGAATGAGCTTTTTACATTAGTCAGAACTAGTTGCAAATACAGAAACCCAACTCAGACCGCCCTAAGCCAAAGCGGGCAGCCTGGCTCAGGCCCTCAGCGCTGCTCTCTGCCATGCTGGCCACAACCTCCTCGAGGCTGTCCACGACGCTGACTCTGGCCTTGTATCTTAACAGCCTGCGCTGCGGCGGGAAAGACCCTGCACTGTCCCCCTCACCTGAGCCTGTGTCCCAGAACGGTCTCTTGTTGGCCTGCCTCGGGTCATGTGACAGCACCTGCCAAGCCCAGGCTGGGATTACAGGCTCAACAGAGGACAGGGAACCCCCTGCACCAGGAAACCCGGGTGCAGGTGGGGGAGCCGAGCAGTAGTAACAACAGCCACACCCCAGGATCCCAGTCTCTCACACACACACACACACACATGCACACACGCACGCACACACACGCACACCCAGTCTGACACACGCACACACACACGCACACACACATGCACGCACACACA